>CM033798.1:34830726-35002814 GCA_019656835.1 Rhododendron ovatum | reverse complement strand
AATTGTCTGCACTCGGTGGAGTGGAGCCCACTTCCGACACACGATGAATCCCGAGCCCGAGCATCGGATGTTCTTTCCGAAGAACAACGTATCCGAACAAAGAGGATATCCGAGCATTTTGGAAAGATCACGGCGAACTAGAAAACATCTACGTTCAGTGATGGCACGTAACGTTCGGCGACGTACATAAACGTCCATCTATCCTTCGGATATTTCGGCCCCCTACATTCTTCCTTTAGAAAAAGAAAATACAATGGACAGGTTGTGTTTTTCATTTTTTCATTGCCTCTAGCTTCCCCTCATCGGATTATCTTCCTTGTGTTGGAACCGGAATTCGTTTATCACTAGAAAAATAGATTGCAACACATGTACAAAAAGTAATCAAGATTAGGAAACTTACTGGGCCAATTTCAGCCGTCCAAAAATTGACAATCGAGACTAGTACTTTTATGAATAATAATACTATATCCTTAAAGCAAATTCGTCCCGGCCCTACACAAGTGCTCTTGGTTGTGGCGGGCATGGCTCGGCGGGGTGAACTAGGGGATGGCCGCGTAACAATGACTAGACAGATCCGTGGACTTAAGGGTTTTATATATGGACCGGCGGTGCACAGTGTTCATTATGAAACTGCCAGACCAGTACTGCTAGACTTAGATCGTTCACCAACGGGGGAACCATGGATCTCGGTATAGGATGGTTGGTTATGACTCCCTGTTCGGCAGTGTCCCGCCGGACCAATAAGTAACTCTACAAAGGTTCGAATACAGTCAGGTTATTTTGATGGGCAGAATCGACAACTACCGAGCCACCCTTGCTCCCTAACTTAAAGAGGAAGTCAAGAAGAGTCGGGTAGGTGTGACAGGTGGCGTGGCATCGTTCCCCCTATTGCAGGAACAGATCGTGGGGATCATGACAGGCCTTAGATTGTGGGCCTGATTTAGCGCCACGATTGACGAAACAATCACTGAGTGCATGGTGCAGGCGCGTGGGCTGGTCTCCACGTTTCCTTTTCCTACAAAAGGAGTAATCCGCCTAGAGGGAAAGGTAATTGACTCTCTCTCACTGAAACCCTAAGTATAACTTAAACATCGTCTCTTCCTTCCTAACTTGACCATCGGAGTGCCTATCTCGGACTCTCTACGATCTGGATTTGGCACTAACATGGGTGTTAAGTGTGCAGGTCTCAACCGCGTTCAATATATCAACCTAGCCACCATCCTAAAGGGTTCAACTGAAGAAAGCACGACACCACAATTGGCGACTCTAATGGGGAAACTTTTCTAACTCAGATCTAGTGGTGACACTTTCTCCTCGCATCCCATGTCCCTTTTTCTCCTCCTCTCGTTCAAAGATGACTGGCGCGGACAGACAACTTCTCGGTCTCACGTACTTTGTTCCAAACTCCCAAGCTCACCAAGCCTCCCCAACAACTCAGCAAGTACAGGCGGATCTGGGTGTAACATCCGCCTCGAGTAATTAGCATAATTTATATTTTTAATTGAGTTATGTGCTTAAACATAATTGACATGCCCGATCGTGATTTAGTTTTTAATGTGATTGGTGGAGATGAGATGGAGCGTGAGAGTGCATGCACTTGCATACACTTTATTAATTCTCTTGTGGCTTGATAAAACAAAAGATAGGGTTATGTGAGATGTTCACACTGGATAATTTCCTAGAAAACGCTTTTATCTTCCATGTTTGTTTCTTTAGTTGTTCTTAACGTCACCTTTTGAGAGAGAGAGAGAGAGAGAGAGAGAGAGAGAGAGAGAGAGAGAGAGCAGCCGTGGAGAAGAAGAAGAAGAAAGAAAGAAAGGAAAAATTAGGATTAGGTTGAATTGAAGACTTTGTATGGTAATTCATGCTCTTCTACATTTGAATCTATGATTTTACTATACAATTCCATACTTGGCATGTAGCTAGCATTGAATTGAATTCATGAGAGAGGGTTTTAGAAGTTGGAGTTGGGTTTTATCTCAGGGAATTTCGTGCATCTTCTGGTTATGCAAAATTGTGTTTTAAGCAAAGTTGAATTTGTCCTATTTTTAACGAATTTTTCTCATCGACACGCCGACCATGTTATTTTATGGTATTTTTACTATAGAAGATAGATGCCTCTATGTGTGTAGCTTATGCTGTAAAAATTTTAGAATTTTATATGTAGTGTGGAAAAAGATAAAAATCATGCACCAAACTGCTGTCAGATTCGTGTACGTGTTGACAGCACTGACACGTCTTGAAGAAACGAACATATCTCCTAGCTCGGGTATCAGTTTTACGCACCGTTTCTTGATTCTGAAACTAGACTTACATACCTTTCTGAAAGTGTAAGGTTTGTGCCTTATGTCCTTCTAGGCAAAATCAATTTTTGTTATGAAGTTAATGGTTTGGTAACTCTGGAAATCTGGGCAACTTTTGGAGCTGTGTTCTTCATCAATTTTGTCATAGTTACATGTACTTACTAACTATGGGTTCTCATGAGTCTTAAGCATTGATCAATTGGTGATGAAATCATTGGAAAGTATTGAGTAGATGATTTTTAATGAGCTTTCGAATGGACACTGTTTTGCTGGAAATTGTGATTTCTGCTTTAATTGTGTAACTTATGTTGAGCGTATCTTGGTCATTCGGATTTTGATTGGGGAAAGTTTTATATCAAGATTGATGCTTTCAGATTGTTTGAGCCTAATGTTGTAACAATCTGGGCATTTTGAGGCCCATAGGGTGTTGATGGGCTTTGCCCCTATGTGTTTGGGCCTCAATCCGTTTTTCAACTTTTGCTTGAATCCCCTCCTCTCTCCCTCACTGGATATACCCTAATCAAGTTTCCCTAATAAAATTTTTGCCGTTTAAAAGAAAAAACGAGAATACATGTATAATGGGCCCACCATCAAACTATATAAACCCATATATTCTTGGTTTCCCACTGACATGAGTCCTTTCCAACTTCAATCAAATATCATTTGATTATTTTGGAGTCAATTTTTATTCACTCCCAAATGGTTATAATTTAATAATTAAAATTTCCTTTCATCCAACATTTACCCACATGAATAAAATTGGCTGGATAAACAATGTAATGTAAAATGCAGATATAGCAAGAGTACAATAGGGAATTTTTTGTATAGAGTAAGATAGCTTTTGGCTTTGAACCTCCCATTGTGAGTTACTATCAGATTTACTAGCTAACCAGTGAACGTGATATCTTGAACTATTTAGTCGTTTGTGTAAACAAAGAAACAAAGACAACAGTAGTCACACAAGATCTTTCCAGACACAATTTGGTTCTTACAATTGTGTCCATTTTAGCACTGGAACATCGTTTGGTTTCAAAGAGTACTTTAAAAAATTCAACCTTAAAAGTCTCATAGAAGCGGCCCACTTCACACTCACATTGATGATTTTTCTTAAGAGTTCCTGCTATACCCCACTTATAATTTCCACAGTATAAGAATCATTAAAAGCATGGCTTAACCTGAAACGTTGCAGACATCACTGTTTCACCATAGGAATGAGTTGGAGAGATATCTCCTCAGTGTCACTCCTAGGTCTCATACAACTCGGTTGTCCAGTTGAACCTAAATCTTGGGATCTCCAGTCAGTTAGGTTGAGTTGTCGTTATAAAGCCTTTTAATTGTTAAGTTTTAGCCCTATTCCCCACGATGAACGGACAACTGACTCTCTTGTTAACCCTTTGATTAGCAAATCCGCGATATTATCCTTTGACTTTACATACAATAGTGATAACCTCATTTGAAAGTAGTTGTCTAACAGTATTATCTTTACGATGTATGTGTTGAGACTTACCGTTATACATATTATTCTGTGCTCTGCCGATTGTTGATTGACTATCACAATGTATGCAGACAGCTGGCACAGGTTTAGACCAATTCAGAATATCTTCCAAAAAATGACGAAGCCACTCAGCTTCTTCACTAACTTTATTCGAAGCTATGAACTCTGATTCCATCGTGGACCGAGTGATACACGTCTGCTTAAAGGACCTCTAAGACACAGCTACACCACCTAATGTGAACACATATCCACTTGTGGATTTTGAGTCGTTGGTGTCGGATATCCTGTTAGCATCACTATAGCCTTCTAGCACCGCTGGATACCGAGTATAGTGCAGTCCATAATCTTTGGTAAACCTTGGATATCTAAAAACCCTGATTATTGCCGCCTAGTGATCCTTCTCTGGATTATTGGTATACCTACTCAGTTTGCTAATCGAATAAGCTATTTCAGGTCTTGTACAATTCATTAAGTACACTAGACTGCCTATAATCCGTGAGTATTCCAATTGGTGTACACTCTCACTAGTATACTTGTACAAATGCAAGGTTAGATCTACTAGTGTTCGTCATACGTGTTGAACCTCTCAAGTATTTTCTCAATATAATGCTTTTGAGACAAGACGATTCCTTCAGACGTTCTAGTAATCTTGATTCCTAGAATGACGTCTGCTATACCCAAATCCTTTATGTCAAATTGTAATGCCTACGAAAACAAATTTCGGATTATCACAGTCCAAATATAACTGTATTGCTTAATAGAGATTTCCCCCAAAAAAGGGAGAAGGTTTCGACATTTCTTTCTATTAATTCCATGTATATAAAGCCTGTCTTCTTTCTTTCTTTCTTTCTTTTTCTGTTATTTCATTTGTGATCTTGATCATTTATTCTTGGGACAATAGGCTGGGAGTAGAATTAGTTACTTCAAGCTAATAGATTTTTGAATTAAGCAGAAACTTAGGTCTTCCCGCCAGGACCCCCATATAAGAATACACGTCCGAAGTAATCTCCTTGGTCTCCTTTATCCGCGACGCGATACAACATGTTATTGTCAGCAAATCCTTCTGTGTTATCAACATCCACTGTCTGACCATACTCATTACGGACTACAACCCGCCTGAAGTATGCATTTAATGAGATGAACAGTGTTATAGGAAAAAGCCCTGTGCCCATAGGTGGTGCAACAGTGCCCGGTGGACTAAATGTCTCGCCTCCCCATTCAACATAGTTAGCCAAGTCTCCTAGCCGGGTAAATATGCGTTTCGGCCAAAATCCAACTGCAACGTTTTCTTCTCGTAGTATGACCCACCAATTTCCAGTAGGCTTGTCCTGTTTTGAATCGTGGTGGAGTGATAACACTTGGTCAATTTTTACAAAATATTTGGAAAAAATCATAGGTCGAAAAACTTCATACTTTCGCACAAATAAAAAGGAATATTAAGTAAACACTAACAGAAGAATGGCATTATACTTCAAGTTTCTTCCTAGCCAAAGAACTTTCTTCATGAATGTTAGTACGATATAAGAAGCCACTTGGAAACCATCTCGTTCGATCATTTTCCTTCTTTTTTTTAATAGCAAAAAATAATTTTATTAATCTGTTAAAATAAATTACAAATATTAAAAGGACCCTAAACACGAGACATCATAATGGAGCAGGAGAAAACCCAAAGAAGGCAACACTCGGGACAACCAGTTTACCTTCAGTAGGTAAAAATACGAATGCGATTTTCGTCAAACCGTCATTTTTATTTGTTTATAAATCAGATTGAGACAAGTCTAGTTAGGTCAACTGTGATTTTTAAACTAATAAGATGGTGCAAAGCGATCCAAAAAAACTTTTAAGTTTGGCTCACAAAAGAGGGCTAGAAGTAGACCATTACAAAGATTGGCACGGAAACTTCTATTGGTTTAGAGAAATCAATGACTAACAGTTTATCAGTGCACCAAACCTCTTTCGATGTTGTGGTGCAGGAAAATTTTACAATACGGACTCCTATTTAGTTGGATACAGTATGCACTCCCAAAACACTTTGAATTCATAAGATTCTATTATAGGAATGCTAACATACTTTTCGTATGAAATGCATAAAATTTCCATAAAATTTCATAGCATTTGCAAAGAAACTCATAATATTTGCTTGAAAAATTCATAACGACATAAAAACTTACAAGTGTTATGAACTTTTGTCGAAATATTATGAATCATTATGCAAAATTTATGAAATCAAGATAGATATTATGAATTTTTATGCATGATGTAATGACTTCAAGGTCATTCAAGTTAATAGACCCCAATTGCTCAAGTGTAGCTCCTCCAATCCATATAAAGATTAAAAAAAAATAAAAAAAAATAGTAGTAAATCAAACACGACTCTCAAGATCGAGTTTATAGTTTTACCCTGATGATGTACACTGGAGTAGTAATAGGGTCTATTCCAGGAATAGAAACTGGATCAAAATAGGCATCGAGCTGTATATCTGGTCTCACAATAACAAACCCAGGGCATCGAGTATTGAAACAATGAGTTTGTCCAGCCTGTTGCCAAATACGAATGGACAACTAATGAGGGTAAGAAATGTGCCCTACACTAATTTAAGGGAAATGCACCCCAAGAAAGAGAGACTTACATTAAAATGTATATATCCTCGAGTTCGACCGTCACCATAGAGGGATGGATCAACCTGAGACAAATGAAAAATTAGCAAAGAAAAGGATCTTTTTCATTATTATTTTTTGATCGGCAATCTATTTCATTATTGGAGAGCTTTTGTGCAAGTATTGCCAAGGACTAGAAATACTAGAAATTGAGGCCCTTTTGTTTGTCTAGGTTAAAGCATGTGATTGAAATACAAGCGAACCAACTATTTTGCACTTCGGGTTTCAGCTTAATTTGTAGTTAGGATTTAATATGTGCCACATGAAATTTCACAAAATATGTTGAGAGACGTCTTGACCTCGAACTTAAAATAAAGAAGTGAAAATGTAAGGCAGTCAATATATATAAAAATAAATAAAGATATATCAATCAAATTAAGGAATCAAAATAATTGAAGGTAGAAAGACTAACCCTCCAGCCAGATTCTATGCTATCAAGACCATTTTGAATCTTCACTCTTGCTGCACTATATTGACCACCATTAACATGTGGACGGTATAAAGTAATAAGTCCTCCAGCTCCACTGAACTTCTTCCTTGTAACTCTTGTCTGAATTACAGCATACTAAGCCACAATATCAAACAAAACACATTATGGTAGCCGTATTTCATTTGAATTAAGTCCCTTCACCAAATTTGTGTGGATGTTGGGATAGTTCTTGCGTATCAGTATGCATGCGCATGTACGTTTTTATGAAATTGTTGTTAATACTGTAGTTTTTAGATATGTAGTGTTCAAGGTTAAAAATAGGTTCGAATTCTTGACCAAGGTGAATATTTAGGCAACCAAAACTCAAGTTGGTATGACTTTAACTGAGTCTATAATGGTTTAACGATAAAACTATCAATTTCATTAAGTACTTGTTTCTTTTGTTAATGGATATTCGATCTGGTAGTGGTAAGAGTATTTACGTACTCAGCTTGATTATCAAAAATATTTGTGGATAGGAGAAACACATGGGCATTTGGCTGGACTACTCTAAATGGAGATTTGAAACGTAGAGGCAAGACAAAGGCAAACAATCGGCATTACTATTGTAGAGTAGTGTAGACCTATACCATGCAAAATAACTACAAATAACTTACATGAGTACCATGCCTGTTTTCTTCCGAGGATATTGTTTTTGAAGCCAGTTTCTCTCTGATGAGATCTTCCATAGTGACTCTTCTTATAGGGACTGTTCCAAGAGGGCAGCCTCCGCCTCTTAGGCCCGCCGTACTTGTGGGTTTAGTACCATTTAATGCAACTTCATCTCTTGCTTCCAAGTTGATGAAGTAGGTTTCATCTGCATTTCAAATCAATTGAAATAAATAAGTAATTAATCTAGTCTTACGCTAGAGATATATGAACATCAATTAATACATGTAGACTACAAAACCTTATAGTGGAATGTGTGGTTCTTCAGTAAAGGATGATCGAAGGCGGGTTGTTTATAGAAATCCACACAATCGATTATATCTCCATAGTCACTCTATTAGCATTGCAAATCCCTTGTTAATTCTCATATCGATCTTGAGTAAAAGAGAGTTTACATTAGTCAAAAACTTAGGATTATTTTGAGCTCACATGTATCGTTTTGACAGCTGGCTTGTTCAAAAGCTCAATTTGCTTCTCTAACTCCAAATATTCTTCTTCAGATAAACCCGTGCCTCCTTTGACGCCGTTGTGGCACACGAGAAGAGAAGAAATAAAGAGCAGCACTAGAACGACATGTAAATCCATGTATTGGTCTGAAAACTGGAAGAAGAGTTAGACTGTGATGTGACATCAAGTAGGTTCGTTGCTTAAAATTAAAGAACACATGCACCAGAAAGAAATGTGAACACAATATTGAAACGTACATTAGAACCATTGTATAAACAGTACTTCACAATTATGAAAATGACCTTAATTATATGCATATGATACTAGCTAGAGAACATGCATATGCTTAGACGTGACGAACAACGTTAAAAGTAAAAAATGTTTAAATGAGAGAATGGGATGGGATTAATTTAAACTCATGTACCGCACATATGTTAGAGCTATACCAGAAGAAGAGGTGTGTCGATGGAAAAATATGTGGACTCCAATCGCCCATTGGGTCTATTTATACGTACAGTTTGTCAAACAATTAGTACGTTTTCGAATGCATGAAAAAAGTTAACAAAATATACTGTATATCTTAATTAAATGCATGCCTTTTTCTTTACAAAAATGAAAAGAAAAAAGAATTGCATGCATTTTTTTTATTAGAGTTGCAAGTTGCAATATTGTCTATGAGCATTATAATAACTAGTAAGTCATGGTATAATGTAGGCTATACAAAGTATCAGCATATCCTGTACGATTTTCTTCGTAAAAAAATAGACCCATTCAGGGAAAGTTTTATTCGAAGGGAAATCCGGACAGATTACAAAAGATTTGACTTTACTCGAAATAAATTACTAGTAACTTCAAAAGTCCCATTCCAATTTGAAGAAATCTTGCCAGATTACAGTAGAAATTAAGCTGGGTCGGACTAGAAATCTAGAATTAACTAATTCAAGATGCACTCATGCACAATGAAATCTAGACTGATTGCCTAGATAGTGTACGTACTAGAAATAATCATACAAGATGCATTCACAATGAAGTCTAGCTCGATTGTCGTATAAACTTTATTCAGCATACCTGGAGGGTTACCAGGATGATGAGGAAAACCACCATGGAGTTGTGCACCTTTTTCATCTTCTTCAAAGTACTTTGTTAGTTATCTCTCATAAACAAAATGCCGTAGTTGGATGTGAACTGTTTCAAAATCTTGAAGAAAGTGAAGAACTATTTGTTGTATTATTACACATTTGACGTGTATGGGTAGTCCTATAGTACACACTCCTTATTAGGGGGTGTACCATACGCACTATGATTTTAAATTCTTGGATTTAAAAGTAAATAATCTGGACCCCACCCATTTATTAAATCAATTAATAAAATGAAAAAATGGTTTAGTAGGTAGTAATAGGTTATTCTCTCTTCCTTGACTCTCTCTCCCACTCCCTCATTTGTAAAATAATGCAAATTATATAATATAACCATAATTGTTATGACAATACAAAAAATTGGTATTTTCTTACCACAATGTGCCGTACCAAAAGAAATTTAGGATTGTGCATTCAATATACTTGATATAAAACCAATTTATCTGCTGTAATTGATTGTAAGGTTGACTTGCAATCGTGACACAATAATGACAATCAAAACCATTGATTTCGTTATATTTGTTGATTAAATAATCCACGTAATTTTTTGACTCGATAGAGTTTAGAAAGCCCTCTAACGATAAGCGATCAACTTCATTCTTGTATCTGGATACATTAAATTTTTTCGATTACGCAGTTGTCGATATCTAATTTTGGTAACAATGGTGAATATCGTATAATTTGATATTCTAACAGTTATGATCGATCATTCTAATAATATACTTGCTAATGACGTTTAGTTATGGCATGGTATTTTGCCGATTATAACTATCGTTAATTGAATATTCTGATTGAATTTTTTTATACGACACGTTGTAGGTATGAAAATGTTAATTTATGGTGTTGTCATAACAAATTTGATTATATTACAGAATTTATGGTTTGGTATTTTGTTGATTATAACTATTATTAACTGAACATTCCGATTGAATTTTTTTCATACGATAGTGGTATGAAAACATCAATTTATGGTATTGTCATAATAAATTTGGTTATATTACTGAATTTGTGGTATGGTATTTTGTTAATTATAACTATCGTTAATTGAACATTTCGATTGAAGTTTTTTATACGACATGTTATGAAATTGTCAATTTATGGTATTATCATAACAAATTTGGTTATATAACTGAATTTATGGTTTGGTATTTTACTAATTATAACATTGTTAACTGAAATTCCGATTGAATTTTTTTATATGACACGTTGTGGGTATGAAAACGTCAATTTATAGTGTTATCATAACAAATTTGATTATATTACTGAATTTGTTGTATTTTGGTCTTGTTACGAATATTTTAATCAATTTCCTTTGCTATGACAATTGAGGGCATGAAAATGTCAAATTATGGTCCGGCTTTGTTCGGTTGCCAATTTAGTTTTAGTTTTAGTTTTGTTTCCAATCATTATCCTATATATTTCTCCAATCATTATTTTATATCTCTAATTATTAATTTCATTTCTCTCTCTATCTTTCTCCAATCATTACCCATATTTCCAATCATTATCCTATTTCTCTCTCCATCCATTACCAAAACTAAACTAAACTATCAACCAAACACAACCGGTATTGTCATAACAATTATGGTTTGTTATATAATTTGTAGTATTTAAATATGTTTTCTTTTTATACAACACGTTATGGTAAGAAAATAACAATTTTAGGTGTTGTCATAACAAATTTGGTAATATTATTGAATTTGTGGTGTTTTACACATGTATTTTGTTTGGGTATAACAATTGTTGATTTTGCTATGACATATTTTGATTTTGTTACGGAATATCATATGTGCCAAAAAAAATTTGGTACGACTCATTGTGGTAAGATAATATCAATTTATGGTGTTGTCATAACATTTGTGGGTATCATTATTTAATTTGTGATATTATACACTTATATTTGGTTGAGGTACAAGTATTATGATTTCTGGTACGAATAATTATTGTTACATAATAACAATATTTTTTAACTATGAGTAACCTGCTAATGACCTTGTAGACATGTAAAATTTACTGCCAATCACAAGTTGCCACGTGTTGTGAGACCTAGTAAATAGGGCACGGTAAATGGCCAATCAAATGTTGCCATATGTCTCAAGGTCAAAAGTTAAGATGATGCGTATAAGCCAATCAAATGGTACCATGTGTCAAAGTGACACAGTTCTTATTTTTATTAAGCTCGGCCAATCAAATTAAGCCACTTGGTAAAATAATAATTGTGTTTCTCTTCACAAATAATTGTCTTTCTTAAAATAAAAGAAAGAATGATAATTATTGAATTTTAATTATTTCTTTTACACTAAATAAAGAAATAATTAAATGGAGATAAATACGAAGGAAGTAGAGATTGGTCATGACTCTCCATCCTACATCTCTATAAATAGAGGTGCTATCCTTTGATATTTTTCTATCAGCACATTGAAGCACACAAGCTCGAGCTTTGAAGATCAAAGCTATCAAGCCCTTTAGAAGTCTTCAAGTCTGCATCCGACAAGAAGGTTCTTCAGATCAAAACTCCAAAGAACATTCAAGTCAAGTCCACATCCGACAAGACTATCCTTCAGATCAAAACTTCAAGGCCCTGAAGAACGCTCAAGTCAAATCTCCATCATCAAATCCAAACTCCAGAACTTTGAAGATCAAAGCCTCCAAGCCCTTTAGAATTCATATTCTTCCATTACACGCAAGCTTCTGGAGTTCTGAAGATCAAAGTTGCGAAGGCCCTTCAGAATCTTTCAAGTCCACATCAAGCCAGACGCTCTTCAGTTCAAAGCATCCAAACCCTGAAGAACGTTCAAGCCAAGTCCACCAATTTTCAGTCTCCTTCAACCAAATTAAAGAAGATCTCAAATACCGATTTGAGACCAAGCTCTAAAGCTCTCAAATCAACATCTGCAAATCCGCATCTCCTTCAACCAAATCGAAGAAGATCTCAAATACTGACTTAAGAAGAAGCTCCAAAGCCCTCAAGTCAATATCCACAAATTAGTCACCTTTTGCACCTAAATTGGAGAAGATCAAGCAATTTAACTTGAGAAGAAGCTTCAAAGCCCTCAAGTCAAAGCCCGTCGAATTCACCGTCATCTTCGCAAAGACCGCAGAAGATATCGCCGTTCAAATTGAGATCAAGCTATCAAGCCCTCGTTTCAACAACCGAAGAGAAGAATCATAGAATTAATTTTCTTTAAAAATTGCATCAGAGATTGTAACCCTAAATTTCTCAAATTAATAAAATTGACTTTATTCAGCATATTTCTGCCTTTTTTGCAGACTTGAATTTTGCTTGATACAGATTTTGGCACGCCCGGTGGGACAATCTCTTCCTCTCATCTCTTCTCTTTCCATATCAAATTTGAAGGTTACACGTCAAATATGTCTGGAGGAAATAAGTGTACATCTTCCATGACGTCGCACAAATCAAGCCACTTCTTAGGAATGTTGGGGGCAAAAGAATTCGACACCAACAAAGGCGAGCAAGTGTTTCTACACCTATCCATCTTTCAAAGGTCGACAAAAAGCAAGAAATCTGCACTTCAAGTCTCTAGAGTACACTGACGATGAAGTCATGACAGTGATGATGGTGCAATCGTTTACTCTTGAGGAACAACTTGCGGCATTGACCAAGACTCGTGAGAAGCTTCTGATGTACAATCAACGACAAGAAGTTCAACTCAAACAGCTTTCAAATAAGGTAGATCAAGTGGGAATGTCAGGGTGTAACGAGAAGGAGTCATTTGAATCTGTGACCGAAGTAGCTCCACACATCGTCCTCAAAACTTCGCTTGAACCTATTCAGCAAGACGTTCTCAAAACCTCGCACAAAGCTACACCAGGAGATATTTTCTTAGTCTCACGTGAAGGTATTTCACACAAAGCACTCAAAGTCTCAACAAACTCAGAGACTTTAAGTAAAAAGATTCAAGTCTCCGATGATGGATCAATACCTGCTCATCAATTGAAGGAATTCATCATAGGGGCAATTGCTGAAAAAGATGTAAGGGGATTTGAAACTTTTCGAACATACATTAAGCCGTACACACGGATGATCGAACAATTGAAGATGCTAGAAAATTATCAACCTCCAAAATTCCAACAATTTGATGGCAAAGGCAACCCCAAACAGCATCTTGCACACTTTGTGGAAACATGTGGTAGTGCTGGAACGGATGGAGATCTACTCGTCAAACAATTTGTACGTTCGTTAAAAGGTTATGCTTTTGACTGGTATATAGACTTGGAGCCAAATTCTATAGACAATTGGGACCAATTGCAACGGGATTTCCTCAATAGGTTTTTCAGCACACGGCGCATTGTCAGCATGTTTGAACTCAATAACACTCGCCAACAAGAAGGTGAGTCAATCGTTGACTACATCAATAGATGGAGAAGCTTGAGCCTCGATTGCAAAGATCGCATATCTGAAGCCTCAGCCATTGAGATGTGTACCAAAGGAATGTGTTGGAGTCTCCTCTACATTTTGCAAGGCATACAACCAAAGACTTTTGAACAGTTGGCCACACAAGCTCATGACGTGGAGCTTAGCGTCTCAATTTCTGAAACAGAAGACTTTTTTCAAGAATGTAGGGGTTCAGATTTGGAGGGATCTTTGCCTGAATCAGTACTCCTCTTCCGCTACTCCGTTCACCCGCCTTGGAACCTGCAACAAGTCACTAGGGCTGTGGAAGCCCAGTGACCCTCCGACGATCAAGTTAGATGTAAGGAGAGAGGTTTAGGTCTAGGGTTAGGGTTAGGGAAGAATTGCACACCTCTTTACGGTTAGAGTCCCTTTGTATTTATAGACCTAGGTTTACTTGGGCTCCAAGCTTGCGCGTGAAGGATACGCTCAGGTAACCTCCTCGGGTGACATCACAGATGACATACCGAGTAAGGTGGTTACGGAGCACATGGCCAGATCCGCCCTAGATGGTCCTATCTGCCACGTAACGCCCTTGGTCCCCTCCTGATAGGCTACATTCCTTCCAGAGATCTCAACGGAATGCATGCCTCAGTAATTAACAGAAGCGCTAACAGGAGGATTGACACCGAGCCGGTGAGAGTAAGTGTAACTTCCAAGGCTCGCCTGTACAGAACTACAGATTGTTCCAACTATGAGTCCTCGGTTATAGGGAGTCTGTTTACCAAGGCCGTAACCGAAGCCTCCACAAAGAACAAAAAGATCAATGGTACCAAGAAAACTCTTCTTGAAGTAAATTAAAAGCAAGTGGAGAGCTTTCATCTCAAGAGTCTGATTCTTTTGTTGCGTCACCAAAATCGGAACACAACGACAAAGAGGACGAAGATGAAGCAACATCGTACTCGGTCTCAGCGATCTTTGAGCCTTCATATCTCATAGCTCCACCAAGTCAACAAGCTATTCTTCAAAGAAAGTCAAATTCAAATATGCTCCTGGATACGAGCCTAAACTTTCTTCCGTCTTCGTAAGTTTGAAGATTCTGCAACACTCCATGATGCATGAGTCTAAACTACATGTTACTCCTAGCCCGCATGAGTTTAAACTGTGAACGGCAAACCAAAAAAAAACACAAAAAAAAAATTAACTTGATCCCATTTTGGGTACATAGGCAGCTTGAATTTCGAGCCTAGTCATCCAAAAAAAAAAATTCTCCTTTTGAGCTACGTTTGACTTGATCCTTTCTGGTACGTAGGGGATTTGGACTCACCTTCCTAGTCCATTCAACCAAATCAAAGATATCACCATGTGAGTTTAAGCTTACTAGAGTACGCCAGTCCATGTGTGGCGTGCGCAAGTCAGGTCTGCATGCAATGACTTGGTCAGTGTATGCTAGCTTTCTTCTTGCGCGTATCCCCTTGGATCAGTGTGGTCCAGTCTATTTAAAATGCTCATAGAAGTCTGTCTTCAATCTTTATTTGTTTCGATAAAGCAAACATACCATTTTATCGCATACTGCAAACTTGTTACAGTTTAATCCCCTTTATCTGTTTCCCTGCCATAATTGGCTAAAATTAATTAAAAGAGAGAATCGAACATTTTACAAAATGCCTGGGTAGAGACCGATCTCCGGATTGGGCGAGAGGGGTGACTTAAAACTCTTCTCTTCTCGTAACCTGGCTCCTGAATCTCTGATATCAAAGGTGCCGATGGACCAGTCTAGGCCTTTTTCAAAATCAAGCAATGTAGCAAATGTTTCAAGTTTGGTTCATTGGGTGGTTTACCACAAAACCCGAGTGACGACTCTGAATCGAAGCATTTCGCCGCGCTTTTTTTTCCAAGAAAAGGGCGCACCCGATTTTCACCTAGATTTTAGGGGCGTGTGCCCACAGTGGCAACTCTGCTGGGGACTAATTGCATTGATCTATACTTGAAAATTAATACTCTCGAGAACAATCCTTTAAAATTCTATCAAAATAGTACGCTCCATGCTGCTGAAGAACAGAATGGTGACTTAATAGGATCTCCGCAACCAATCCGAACTGGGACTTTTGCCGTTTGTTCACTTGAGTAGTTTTCTCCAAGTATCGATTAATAAAAGTGAGTCACATTTTAAAAGGCATATTTGCAAACATTGTAATTCTCTTTCATTAATCAATCTTTTAAGCATTCTTCAGGTGCATCGATGTTGGCTAGCCCCATTGATGTATTTTGGGTAATCGGCACAGTTTACTGGAGCCCGAGGTCCTCGAACGCCCAACAACCTTGGACGATGATGAGTCATTTTACCGTTCGACCGTTGCACTGCAATCCGCAGGCAGCGGGAGGTATATCTTGGCTTTAGTCAGAGGAACCCCTTCAAACCAAAATCGGCATCTTCATGTACAAAGCATTAGAATCCTCCAAACTAGGACATGTACCTACAGAGTAAGATTTATTTGCGTCTAACCCCCATATACTGTCTATGTGTTACTGCTTTCCCTATTGCATGCACTGCACATACATACCGTTTTGCGTAGGAGCATGATAGGGCGGCTTTTAGGTTGTCTCTTATCGAGTTTGTCTTTTACCTATTAGGACACTGTCATGACCCGATGACGAGTCGTGCATCTCGATGTTGCACGTTATCAATTTTCAAAGTCCTTGGATCAACGAGACTTTGGGAAATCAATACTTTCTAAGCCCTTGTCTAATGCCCAGTCGAGGTTTCAAACAGAAAACTAGGAACAACGGAGAGAATGCCGTGATACTTATACCATCTAGGTTAAAAGTGCTAATCACTTACACCGTTTAGGCTCCGGCACTAGTGCTGCTTACGCCGCCCCGATTCCGATTTCACGTCAACTACACCGAGTTGATCCGACTCCAAAAGTTAAAACTTCGAGAACGGAATTGTCAAAAGCTTAGTCTATTTTGATATATCTTAGTGTTAGTCAATTCAAACAAGGATACATTGTTGAAAAGAATATCCGAGGATTTTTGACAGCGTCTGAATGTCTTGAGACAAACTCTCTTTAGTTATAGAGTCTAAGGGGACCCCGACGACGTTGACATGCGCATTTTCCATTCTTTCAATTCTTTCAAATAAATTGCTGCAGGAGTACCACTGAGTTCTAATTTGTTTTACTATCTAGCTGTGAGCCGTGAACCGTTGCGCCACTGAAGAGAATTCCGAGAATAATAGCCAAACCTACTTTGGAACGTCCGCCAGGTCCGTACAGAAGAAGACTTGCAAGTCTCGATTCTCAGTCAGTTACAACGGAAGCTCAAGCTGGTTCACTGTCAGTGGGAGATTCACCGCCGACTACGCCACACGAGACCCCTCCATCTTCTCCTTCTCCAACGTCGTCACCAAAGTTCACTAAGGCACTCATCATGGCAGAGGCTCCTCAGGATCAAGCTGCTATTCTGACAGGTCTCCAACATAACATGGCCATCATGCAATAAAGGGTCGATCAGGCCAAGGCTTCTATGGCCAACTTGCACGCATTGATCAATGAGCGACTCCCAGCAAGAGGGGAAATAGTCGAAGAAGAAAAACCTAATTCTGATCCTGAAGATGAAATTCCTCACCCCGAAGTGGTTGTACCTAACACAGAAATAGTAGCTCTAATTGCTACGATGGCCAAACTCAAAGCAGCTGTTTCCAAATCTGAAAAGGTTGGCGTTAGAGGACTGGATATTCCCCCACACTGTTTATGGGGTATTCTATTTATTTTATGGCTCTAAAGCCATTTTAAATGTCTGTAACTAAATATAAACTATGACATAAACTGCGTGGTTTGTCCTAGGTGTGCACTGGTACTTTCCAGAGCCCAGAGGGTTTAAAGTAAGAGTTGTGAGTTTAAGCTTACTGGAGTACGCCAGTCCATGTGTGGCGTGCGCAGGTTAGGTCTGCATGCAGTGACTTGGTCAGTGTATACTGGCTTTCTTCCTGCGTGCATCCCCTTGGATCAGTGTAGTCCAGTCTATTTAAAATAATCACATAAGTCTATTTTCAATCTTTATTACAGGTTTCGCTAAAGCAAACATACCATTTTATCACATACTGCAAACTTGTTACAGTTTAATCCCATTTATTTGTTCCCCAGCCCTAACTGGCTAAAAATGATTAAAAGAGAGAATCGAACGTTTTACAAAATGCCCGAGTATAGACCGATCTCCGGATTGGGTGAGAGGGGTGCCTTAAAACTCTTCCCCTCTCGTAACCTGGCTCCCGAACCTCAGATATTGAAGGTGACGATGAACCAGTCTAGGCCTTTTTCAAAATCAAGCAACGTAGCAAACGTTTCAAGTTTGGTTCCTTGGGTGGTTTACCGCAAAACCCGAGTGATGACTCTGAATCGAAGCTTTTCGCCACACTTTTTTTTCCAAGAAAAGGGCGCACTCAATTTTCACCCAGATTTTAGGGGCGTGTGCCCACAACAATTCACACCACCTATAACAAACAATTCACATCCCATATATTAGAAAATTCAAACTCCCTTAAATTGTATACAAAATAAAAAAATTCATACTCCTCAAATGCGGAATTCATACCCCCTCTCACTTAATTCACACCCCATCACATAATTCACACCCACAAAAAGTAGACAATTCACACTTCATTAAAACTCTTATTGTACACAATTCACACCCCCTGTTTTATACAATTCACACCCTATACAATAATTCGTACTCTCTGTTATACATAATTCACACGTACACACAAAAATTCACACCTAATATAATAGATAATTCATACAAAAAAAGATACAACAATTCACACCCTGAAAATATACAATTCACACAAAAAAAATTACTTTTTTTTTTCTACACATAATTTCACATTCAATATATATCTTATTTGATAAATCTCGTCAGCAGATTCTAAAAAAGTAAATTTTACGAAAAATGGATATATATACTAAGAGATATTATATTTTAAAGTTAATTTGTAATGCTAAAAGTAAAAAAAATACATCTACATCAGCACAAGTCAACAAGAAGTACATCCTTAATATGTTCTCCACTCATGTCAGGCCTATGTGGAAGGGCAATTCAATAAAGGGTTTGCAAGAGACAAAACACTAAAAGTGGGGCCGACTTAGAATTTCCCGCAAACTTATTTGTTTGTGCCCAATTATGAGCCCACAATTGTAATCTAAATCGTTCATATTGTACGTCTTGCATGCATAGAACAAAGTCTCTTGAAAAGAAAAGCTCGATCGGTCATCAAACTATACACAAACAAGTTGTACAATATGGACCGTTCATATTGAAAATCATGTGAACTAGCTAGTGTAGAAAATCGTGAATGTATCTAACGATTACATATCAAGTTAATATGTTTCTCATATGTTGGTCTCAATTAACAATACAAGATAAACGGTTTAGAACACTGTTGTGAGTCCAATCAAGGCCCACAAAATAAAAGTTTGGCGCGAGGAATTTGGTGGATAGTATATATGGAGGTGAGCTGAACCCCCCCTTTTTTTTTAGCACAACGTACCCTTCTCTTGATAGGGACATGGTAACTCGATTACTTACGTATCATATATACTTCTGTATATGATGATTTCTTCCATGAAAAGTATAAGCAACAATTAATAAGGAAATTGTTTGTTATATATACGGCGGATATTGATGAGTTTTTTACTTCGACGAGAAAACAACTATCTAGGCTTGTATTAAAATTAGCGTTGCACCCGTTTAATGTACGAGAATAAAAAAATGTTCACAACAATTTTTTTTCTGTTTCGTGCATCAAATGGGTACAGTGCTAGTATTAACGAAAATTTTTGTCGTTAATGCTTTTGTCGACGAGACATTTTGCCATTCAGTTTCGTCACCCAATCTTTCTTGCAAAAGGGGTGTTAGGTTTTGGCAATGAAAATTTTGTCGCCAAACGAAACATTATTTATGATGAGCACATTTTCGCCAAATTTAACATTATGATGAGCACACTTATTTGTCGCCCAATCTTTCTTGCTAAAGGGGGTGTTAGGCTTTGTTGATTGTGCGCGTACTCAAACTCGCAACCTCTTGTTTCCAAACAACCACTGAACCACTTGACATTTCATTGATAATATTGCAAAATCAATTATATATCGACATTTTCTCAAAATTTCAATTAACCTATGTCCAATATATAGAATATTTTCACAAAATTGTATTAAATAATTTGAATTTTTTGAACATAAAAAAGTAATTAATTTTAGAATTGGCGACGGAATAATAATTTCATCACCAATGAGCACATTTTGCATGGCAAGGGAATGTTGATTTCGGTCACAAAAAGGTACCTATTGGCGACGAAATATTTGATTTCCTCGCTAATAATTACTTTTTGGCGGAAAAAGTAATTTAAAAATGTCGCGGAATAATACCCGAGATTTAATAGGTCTCACTATATATGCATGCATGCAATTCCATCATCGCTTACTAGGAATACACATTAATTGAATTGTGCACACTCAAACACGAACGTGTGTATATATATTTTCACATAAAATAACCACATATGTACCTAGGTGTGGACAATATATGTGTATAAGTAGAACATTTTTGGCTAGTATCATCTCTTCTATATAACAGAGGACACAAATGAGAAGATCCACACGATATGTCAACTAATGCTTGTTTTCATGTACTCACGGCCTCTCCGTTGTTTACTATTTATTGTAGTAATTAGCAATAGAGAGAAACTTATTCACGGCCTGTGATATTATTCATGGGAGGACTACTATCAGATGTTTGGTTGTGTCTTGGAGCAAGCTGAAGACGAAACAATTTGGGTACGTATTTTGATCTCATTTAATTTCTTTGTTTTGGTCCGTATTAGATCCCATTAATTTGGAAGTTTAAAAGAAAATAATTAAGTAAGATACTAGCTAGTATATATTTCTTGATCACCATCACTATGATATTTATACTTTTTTGCTTCAATACGTCACTGAGGTTTGTATTTTACCTTCAAAAGTATAGAGTCACAAGTTTTGAATTTTCTTTCAAGCCTTCAAAAGTATTAGGCGCGCGGGCCTTGTACAACGGGTACGTATATTACTAGTACGTAATTGCGATGGAGCGTTTTAACTATGAGACTACTGGAGCTGGAAAATATTAATGGTCAGTGTGATCTCTTGCAAAATTAACTATAAAGAGTACATCCTCAATTTGTTGGATTTAGCCCCAAATTGTTAACTCTGACAGAGAGAAAGCTATGGTACACTGAGATCATATGTTGCAATAAGGTGTACCGTGTACGATAGAAATTGTAATTTTGATGTATGATATGCTTGTACGATAGAAATGGTGAGCTTGACTCTTCGGGTTACCCAATGGCCAATGGGCATGACAATGCATTTCACCACTGGATCTATTTACGGAGAACCAATTCCTATAAAAGCGTTGCAAAGGAAAAAAAAAAGAAAAAGAAAGGAAAGAGAAAAACTATTTCACGGAGCTTTCAGTGAATAGTGATTTACGGAAGTGAATCGCGCCCGTCCAAAGTGTATTGGATGGTCCGGATTTTAATGAAATTTTTTCAGGGAAAACTTCGGTCTGGATTTTAATAGAATCGGAAAAGTTTCATAAAAATTTGGACTGTTCAATATTGAAACGGACGGTTAAGATGAAGTGGCTCCGTAAATTACCTTTTTACAGTGGCTCCGTAAATAAGCCATACTCGAAAAGAAAACTAGCTAGGGCGAGAGAGAGGGAGAGATTTTCAGTAGGTTGATCTTGCCTTCGGTCCGTTTCTCCACCATAACCAAACCAGCCCGCGGCAGCAAATTTTCAGTACCCGGAGGCGAGATCACACCTGATATGGAATCGATACAAAAACTGGATTTAGCCAATGGGTACCTCAAATAGCTTCAGCCCCGTCACCGCATACAGGTATTCAATTAATTAAGGTGAAAAAATTTGGAAAATTGATTTTGACACTCCACTTTTGTAAACAAGTTCTCTACTTTGTACATAAAATTACTAGTAATTTCACGTTAAAAATGGAGCGCCTGTGTATAAAAGTGGAGCGCCAAAATCAGCATTCAAAAATTTGGGGTCTCCTCTTAGTACGTGATTGACGTGAAAGGTTGAAAAATCTCAGTGGTATAACCATTTTTTCTTATGTTTGTGGTTTGATAAAAAAAAAAAAAAAAACCTTTTGTTGTTTTTCTATTTCATATTTCAAACAACCCATTGGTTCAACATTTGAAGAGTTGGGTTACTTGACGAAGTAATGTATTTCTCATCCTAACAAAAGACAAAAAGCTCAAAGAAAATCCAACATTCAAAAATCAAAATGTTATGATCAAAAAGCTCCAAAAATTTACTAGAGATAGAAATGAATAAAAAATGATAAACTTTTTAACTTATTTTTTTACATTTTCAACTTATATATTTAATATCTATATAATAAGACAGGATTGGTTTTGAATCCAAAAGATAACCAACGCTCCAAATTTGTCCCCTGCATAATTCTCCATCTTTCATTCTACAATGGCATTTTTGTAAATACTTAATTTTTCTTGACCATTTTCTAATCATTGGTCTATTGCCCTAACGCTTTGCACATTTCCTAACATATCCCCTCCCTTGATTTTGTTTCCTTTTCCCAAACGAGCTGTGCTATGTGCACAGCAGCTGTGCACAGCGGCCTTTTTCTCCCGCCTCGGATCACGAATCGTTTCTGTTCCCAAACTAATCAATTGGCCCACAACCGAAACGTTCAATGATGTAAATTACGTTTCCTTTTTCGAAACTAATCAATTTTGTTTCCTTTCCAGTTCTCTCTGCCTCACCTCCTCTCTTCTTCTTCTCCTCTCTCCCTCTCTCAAATCCCCTCCCTCACTCACTCAATCATCTCTGTCCCCCACACCCACCACCACCGACCTACCTACCCACTGACCCACAACCGTCGCGCTGCCACCACCAGCAGACTCATCTTGGAATAGATGAGTCTGTCTTTGCTCAGTTGCTACCCAAGCATCTTCGATAAACTCTTGGAATAGTTTTTCAGCTCGTAAAATTATTGAGTACTCTGAGTTTCGTTGAAACAAACGAAAGCTATAAAATTCCATTTGAGTCTGTCTTTTATCTGTGTATTGTCTGTTTCATACATCCCAATGTCTCATCTCAGGTTCCCATCCAAGCTCACCACAAGGAAACAATAGAACATAATGCAAGTAAATAAGCCAGGTGGCATTCATTAACTCGCATTAACCCTTTATTTCCTCTCAAATGAAGCACAATATCTCTTATTCCACTTTTCTCGATTCCATCGCCAAGTAGAATTATTGCAATCTCATCTGCTGTTGGGAGATTATACCTTTGACGATCAGTTGATGAACTATAATGAAGATAAGCATGTAAATTTTGTTGCACCGATTCAGATTGATTCAAAATCTCAAAAGCTCAAAGAAATTTTTAAGAAAACGGATTAAATGCCAACAAACTATCTTGAATTGTCTTGAGGACATCTCTTCTCAAGTGTGGATTTTTGTTATTGCGAGCATTTAGAGCAGACTCGGGGTCGTATATATACAGTTGAGAATAAATCGCTTCATGCCCTGGTTGTGGCAGCAATGATCCTGTTCAATGACGTAATTCACTATGGATAGTAAACGATAAAGGCCCTCTTCTGTTTGGCACTCCTGTATCTAATTTAGCACGAAGACTTGTAAAATCATTAGTTGCATTATACTCTCGAGTATGATGATGAAATGATTTTGATCGTTCATAATTGCCATCGTATAACTCTGGTAGCGCCAAGGGAGGTGCAATAAGTGATGGTAGCTTAATCTTTCCTTGCATGTAGCAAGTTCCAAAAAGTGGATGTATTAAAGATGAATTGGTCAATTTTTCACCCATCCAATGCAAGGCTTTATAATGAAGACATGATACATCCATCCTATCGAGATAATGACGATTGAGATATCTGTTAGCTTGAGGATCAAACCCTGTCTGTAGATTCATCCTCTAACTCATTATCATCAATAGATTGATTTTCAGGAGGTAGCCTACATATACATGTTAACACATATGTGAAGTAAAAACACACAAAAAAAGGTATAGAAATAGAAACATATGAAAGACAAATGAAATTAATTTACCGATGAATTGGAGCTAAAGATGTGCCCGGCATAGTAAGAAGTTCTTTGTCAAGTAAAGATTGTGCATGAGGTGCATGAGTAGTTGCCACGGCTAGAAACTCTTCTTAGAGATTCCGAGGAGGCATTGAAGGATGACACATTTTAGGTTCATCCATGTCTATGCTTGGCATAGCTACAGATTTTTCGATATGAGGTATTGAATGTTGACATGCCTTGGGTTCATTGACCCTTGAAGGAAAACCCTCCATACTATCACCTCCACATGCATCCTCTTGAAGCAATTCACTTGTAGGAGTAGGCCTAAAGTATATTTAGTCATAAAAAAAAAACATCTATCTAATAAAACACATAAAAAAAATGTAAGGGTAACAGATTAAGAGAATTAAGTCATCCAGATTATACAATTAGTATTTTTAGTACCTTTGTGGAGCATAAGAGGTGTTTGGTACAGAGGTGGAACAAATAAAAGGGTGTGTAACCCTTGGAGAAACACCCTCCACACCATCATTAGCACATGCATCCTCCTGAAGCAATTCAGTGGTAAGGGTAGGCCTAAAGTCGTAAAGAACATAAATGATTGGTGAGTGGTAAAGAATAAGAGATTTAAGTTAGTATAAATATTTTGTTTAATTAGTACCTTTGTGGAGCGTAAGATGTGCTTGGTACAGAGATTGGACAAAGAGAATGGTGTGTAACGAATTGCCGTTTTGGTGCCAACGGATTGACATTGGTTTGATATGTTCGTTGTTCAAAGCAAGAGTAGGGGCGGCGGCATGGTGTTAGAGGAGGTAAATTTATAGGTTCTAACGGTTGAATAATCCGCTCTCTTTCTCGTCGTAATTGTTGTCCTTTTTTACGTGGCGATGGAGAACATAGTCTTTCATTTCTTTTCCGATCCCGTCATGCACGTTGGGCTAGCGCAACTTTTGATGGCACATTATTGTTGGGTACCTACAAAGTTTAGGAAATATGCAAACCTATTTTCATTGTTTGCTCTAAAAAAAACGTCCAAAGTACCACACAAAAAAAGTCTCTGAAGTAACAAAAAAACTATATTACATAGGAAAAAATGAATAACTATCAGAAGTCATACCATTGGACATGAATTTTTTATTCCCTTCCCTACAGTGGTTATCTTTTTCTTTCCCTTATCCACGACTGTTCCATTTTATTTTTTCGTAGCCATTGCTTCAACCTTTCCGACAATAAAGAGCAAAATCAATACCAAACTTTTTAATGTATAAACAAAGAAACCAGCTTTGGCTTGTAATATTACCGCACGCAAGCGCATGAGATTAATGTCCTGCTCATTGCGGATCACTACACCTATATTTCTTTCTCAAAGAACTTGAACCTATATGTGCAAACCCAATAGAAAGGGAAAATTTGTTTAGGTAAGAGGTTGTAGATGATAAAAAAGAAAAACTATTAGAGGTCATACCACTGGACATGAATTTTCATGTCCCTTCCCTGTAGTGGTTATCTTTTTTCTTTCCCTTATCCGTGACGGTTCCCCTTTGTTTTTCCTTAGCCATTGCTTAAACCTTTCGTTTATACTTTCCGACGAATAAAGTAAATACTTTTAATGTATAATTAAAAGTTTGTCACTACATAAGATGAATATGAATCATAGTTGTAAAATATGCAGTCATTCAGTATAGAGATTTCTTCTCCTAAAAACCGATGGTATGTAATGAAAAAACCAAGAAGTTACAACTTGTCCCGAAACACTTTGAGAAATCAATGAATAACTTTTACCTCCTTGGCTTGATAACTCAATCATTGTTTCTGTAGCATTGGTTGGCCAGTGGGATAATGGACGTTCCTCTGAAATTTCTTGCCTCATGGAATTCTATACTCTTTTCAATTCTTTCTTGATATGCAAGTAATGAATGAGGCTTGCCCCGACATGTGGCTATCAGGTTTAAGTTTTAACACTAACGGATTGGAATTCAGTCTTGTTTTTAGGCTCCCCTGTTGCAATTACTGCCATGCCTCTCAAGAGTCAAGGCGAGTCAAGACCATTGTTCTCTCCCTCCTTGCAATTACGAACCAACCAACTCTCTACCGATTCAAATGTTAGCAAGAATCCTGGTGGATGTTGATAAAAAAAAAAAAAAAACCCAATGATGACCAAGTCAGGAATTACATGCAACATTTTCAACCAAGTTATATATATACCAACCCGTAGCAGTAGAGCATAAGTATTTGAACCCAAAAAGAGAAGTTCAAAACAATTGACCATCCAATATAAAAATGCACTGCCAATCATTGTGTGTGTGTGTATATATATATATATACACACACACAAACACACTTAGGATCCAATGAGGGATCCCGCACGGCCTTACCGTGCGGGACTCCCCTTTTCCGATCAAATTGTGACGATCCGAGCCGCTCAAAGTGTGCAGAACGTGATTTTAAAGGTACCCCTCAAAAATCAGCAAAAAAAATGATCAGGAAGGGCTTGATCCGAGCAGTTTTTTACTGAACCGTTCAATAAAAAATTGTTCAGATCAAGTCCTTCCCAATCATTTTTTTTGCTAATTTTTCACGGGTACCCTTAAAATCACGTTCTGATCACTTTGAATGGCTCGGATCGTCGCAATTCGATCGGGAAAGGGGAGTCCCACACGATAAGGCCGTGCAGGATCCCTTAGGAGATCCGAACTCTGTATATATATATATATATATATATCCCCTTCAGGTAAAGACGCCATCATTTTAAATAAAATGCGGACGTCTCCTTTTCTTATCTTTCCCGATCAAATTTTGATGATCCGAGCCGCTCAATGTGTTCAGAACGTGATTTTAAAGGTATGTAAGAGAAATTAGCCAAAAAAATGACTAGAAAGGGCTTGATTTAAGCAATTTTTATTTAAACCGTTCGATAAAATACAAACAAAAACTGCTCGGATCAAACTCTTTTCGGTGTTTTTTTTTTTGCTGATTTCTCAAGGATACCCTTAAAATCATGTTCTAAACATATTGAGTGGCTCGAATCATCGCAAATTTATCGGGAAAGAGACGTTCTTAACTTAATATCGTAAGAGCTCCCTTACTTGAAGTTTTGTGTGTGTGTGTGTATATATATACACACACACACACACACGAATCTTGTGCAAGTTATGGAATCACACAATACAATCTCTCTCTCTTCAGCTTTAGATAACTTTTTTTTTTTTTTTCTCAGCAAACGAAACAAATTTTATAACTCTCGAAAGGGATACATCGAGGGGAGGATAGGAATGAGCAAATTAGCTCAAACCGAAAACAATACACACAAAATGAAGAAATGAAAACTCAAACATCCAGCCGGAGGTTGGATGCGCATCTCCTCCAAGCTAAAGCTTTAGATAACTCATTGGCATACATACATATCAGGAAAGCCGATTAATTGAGACTACCTTGATTATCTTTTTAAGCATTCGTCCCTTCGAGATCCCAAGTGATCAGCCTACATAACACGGTTAGCTCTTGAGAAAATGGTCATTTCAAATATATATATATATATATATATATATATAATGGGGTTGTTCCGGAGACACCTAAAAAAACACCTTATAGTTTCCTATCAAATTTTGATGATCTGAGCCGCTTAATGTGATCAGAACGTGATTTTAAGGGTACCCGTGAGAAATCAGCAAAAAAACTGACCGGAAAGGGCTTGATCCGAACAGTTTCAAATAGTTTTTATGGAACGGTTCAAATAAAAACTGCTCAAATCAAACCTTTTCCGGTTATTTTTTTTGTTAATTTCACGCGGGCACCCTTAAAATCACATTCTGCACACATTGAACGGTTCGAATTATAAAAATTTGATCAGAAACTATGAAATTAAGATTATGGGTGTTTTTTTAGAGTGTCTCTTAAACCGTTCCGATATATATATATATATATATATACACACACACACACATACATATATACAGTCCGGCTCTTATGAGGACCACCTCATTTTAATAAAATGAGGACCTCACTTTTTCGATCAAATTTCGATGATCCGAGCTGCTCAATGTGTTCAAAACGTGATTTTAAGAGTATTCGCGAGAATTCAGCCAAAAAAATGATCTGAAAGGGTTTCATCCGAACAGTTTTTGTTTATTTTTTATTGTACGGTTCAAACAAAAACTGCTCAGATGAAATCCTTTTCGATCATTTTTTTTACCGATTTTACATGGATACTCTTAAAATCACGTTCTGAACACATTAAGCGGCGCGAATCATCGAAATTCGATCGGAATATGGAAGAAATGAGGATGTCTGCATTTTAACTAAAATGCGGACTCTCTCATTTGAGACTGACTGGGTGTGTGTGTGTGTGTGTGTGTATATATATATATATATATATATTCCACACGTTATATATCTAGTTGGACCAGTAATGTACTCCAATTACAACATGAATCGAGCAAAAAAAATCGCGCAAACAAACATGTAGGTTGGGTGCCTAAATTATGTGTGTGCTACCCATATTAGTTTTGCCCATGGGCACCAATTCTGTCTTGTGACGATGTACTCCTTCCGTCCCACTTTAAATGTCCCCTGCAGAAATTCGTGCATTTTTGAACCCCCAAAAATATATTTTCATATATTATTTCCTTTTATTTTTTACGCCAAATTAAAGCATTCAATGAGTACTTTAATTTGGTGTAAAAAAAAATATCGAAATCATTTTTTTAAAGTTTAAAAATGCATGAATTTCCGTATGAAACATTTAAAGTAGGATGGAAAGAGTAACAGTTATGTCCTCACTTGTACAGTACAACAACAACAACAACATAACCTATCTAGTCCCCAATCATTGGGGTATGGGCAGAGAATGATTGGAGACAGACTTAACCTTTGGCAATATATGCACAAAGTGACTACTCTCAGAATACCACTAAAACAGTGGCCCCCCTAAACCTCTAAGAACTGAGGAGCTACAGGGACGTTTTGTTACGTTGCAGAAACATGCTCCCAAATCAAAGCTAAATGTCATCAGAGAGGACAGGGTCTAGAGACCTGTAACGCCCCAATTTTTGGAAATAAAATCGGAGGTTTTAAATATTAATTTTCAAAAATTTATTGAATTAAAATTCAAAATCCAAACTGGATAATTCACCATATAGTTTCGTCTATTACAATTTATTGTAAAAATACTGGAAATAATCTTTGAGGTAATAAACTAAACGAAATGACAGAGCCATCCTCTAAGTTTGATACGGATCCCAAGTATATTCTGGCTCAGCTCCCACCTCTGGATTCTCTTCTACATAAAACTGTTCACCTTCGGGATTTGGTGTCCCTTCTTGATTATCTGCAAAATCTGGCACGGAAGCCAGAAAATCCGTACCTGAGTGAACGAGTTCACCCCGAAGTATAATCCAACCCAACTACCCTTCTTACTTTACAGTTATCATGCAGCAGGATAATAATAGTGCGAAAAAGTAATACAGAGTTGTTCCACATAAATCAGTTCATTACTATCCATTAACTTGTCGTGTAATCTAAGATCACCTCCGCGGGATCTTTCCTCCCTAACCGCTAGCCATGCTCGGTCCCATGAGATCACTTCCCTTTGCTGTCGCAGATGCATCTAAGTTATGTACCGAGTATACATCCCAATAACTACAACAAGGGGAAAGCTTATCATGCCTGAATCATAACTAGGGCTCGCTTATCTTATGTACCACTTTCACAAACCACGTCACAATCACCACTGGGCACCCGTCAGTATATCAATCTATCACTGGACACCCGCCAGTTCTATTTTCATCAATTTATCACTGGTGTATTTATCACTGGACACCCGCCAGTTTCATTTTCATCAACCTATCACTGGTGTATTTATCACTGGACACCCGCCAGTTTTATTTTCATCAACCTATCACTGGTGTTTTTATCACTGGACACCCGCCAGTTTTATTTTCATCAAACTATCACTGGTGTTTTTATCACTGGACACCCGCCAGTTTTATTTTCATCACAAATCTCATCACAATCACCAAAATCCGCTTTCAGGCAATCTAAAAATAAAAACCTTTCAGTTTATCCATTATCTAGCATCGTCTAGAAGAATTCTATTTCGCAATACCACCCCATGTCTCTAGGGTTCAATCTAGCATTTAAATCAAGTATTGGCACAATATGCAATTAATCAATAATAATTAAAACGATTGATAGATAATGAAATCACACAACTTTTTATGGATGGGCCGCTGCCCTTAATCTTGTATGGTCACAATATCAATAATCAAGTAAGAGTGTTAAAATAATTTAAAAGAAAAATTTTCTGGGCTCTTATTAATTAATTCAAAGGTAATAAATTAATTAAAATTTGATTTAAATACATTAATTAGATAAAAATATTGAAATAATTATCATGACTTAAATAAGAGTCCTATAGGTCCTACGCAACCAGTAGAGTATCAAAAGTTGGGTTCGAAGGGTCGCGGAATTAAATTAAATAAAGACGTTTAAATAAAGTGGCCGAAAGTGAAATAAATAGATAATAATTAATTTATAAATTAAAATATGTTACTGTTAACAAGATTTCATCTTCAGAATATAGAGAGTCTAAATAAAATTATTCGGGTATTTATAATAAGGTTATGAGGTCGTAAAGAATTTTTAATCAGAAACGCTATAAAAATAACAATAAATGGTAAATTAAATAAATAAATAATTAATTTAACAAGATATCATATATGAGGTGTAAGGAGTCTAGGAAAAATTAGTTTGAGTGTTAAAACGTTGTTTGGAAGGTCGCAAGGATTTTCCGTTTGTAAACTTTGATAGATAATGAATAAATAATTTAATAAATAGATAATAAAATAAAAAAAATATGATCTTAACAAGTTATGATCTTTGGAATGTGAAAAGCCTAGAAAAAATAGTTCGGGGGTCAAAAATAGTGTTCGGGATGTCGAAAAGTCGATTCGGAACAAAACGGGTCAAACCGCAAGGTTTGACCGGTCAGAGGTGGCGGTGGGGCTCCCAGCCGCGAGGTTGGACCTGGTTCTTGCGGCCCGAACCTTGCGGCCGCAAGGTGCAATGCAGAAATCGATTTTTTGGTTTTTGTGCTACGATTTCGATGCATGGGACCATTTGGGCTATTGGGTTATGCATAAAAACATTAAATATAATTAGAGGAGTGTTTGGAATGAATTATACTACCTCGGTTTGGATCGAATTGATTTTTGGAACGAAACTTGATTTTTGGAGAGGACGACTTCGGTTATGGCGATCGGGGGACCTTGGGCTCGAATTGAATGATGCTTAGAGATTCTTGGGGTTGAAGGAAGAGATTGGAATGGCCAATTCGAGTCTCGGGTCGTCGTGGTTAAGAAACCCACTTTTCTCTCTTTCTTTCTCTCTCTAAAACTCCATGGATTGGAGCTTTGTTTCCTTCGAATTCTCTCTCTCTTCTGGACTGGTGGGGCGTGGGGAATTTTGTGATAAGCCCTAGGGTCGGGGTAATGAGGAATATATAAGAGAAATTATTTGATAAAAGAGAGGAATTTGAGTTTTAATGAAATTCTAACCCTTGGCTTGAGATGGACGAAATTAGGGGCGATGATCAGGGAGAAGGAGTAGAGTTTGAGTAGGAGAGGGAGAGGTGGAAGGATTTTCGAATTATGCATGCATGTAAGTAATGGAATTTAATTAAAATAGGATAATTATAATAAGAAAATTCTTATTGATATTTATCCTAAGAAAATATAATTTCATTATTATCTAAATACTAATTAAATGATATTATTATTAATATGAATTTTCGGGTTGTTACAACCTATCCCCCTTAATAAAATTTCGTCCTCGAAATTAGAGTGTACCTTTAGGAGGAAACAGACTAGGGTAGTTGGCGCGCATAGTATCCGTTCGTTCCCAGGTTGATTCCTCGATTCCTCTATGTCGCCAAAGGATTCGGACAAGTTGAATGGTTTTTCCTCGGATGCACTTCTCACTATAGTCTTGGATTTCTACAGGCTGTTCCTCGAGGGTGACGTCCTCGTTGAGTTCGATATTTTCCCAATTGATGATGTGGGAGGGATGCGCCATGTACTTTCGGAGCATAGACACGTGGAATACATTGTGAACTCGGTCCAATTGTGGCGGTAGTGCTAATCGGTACGCCAATTCTCCAATTTTCTCGAGGATCTCAAAAGGGCCAATGTATCGAGGTGACAGTTTTCCTTTCCTTCCGAATCGGATAACTCCTTTTCGTGGTCTAATTTTCAAGAACACATGTTCTCCAACCTGAAAGGTCAATGGTCTGGTCCTCTTATCGGCGTAACTCTTTTGTCGACTCTGTGCGGTTAGGAGCCGTTGGCGAATGATTTGGATCTTTTCTGTTGTTTCTCGGACTAACTCCAGTCCTAGTAAGCTTGCTTCTCCCAATTCAGCCCAACACACTGGCGATCGACAAGGTCGCCCATACAGAGCCTCGTACGGTGCCATGTCTATGCTAGATTGATAGCTGTTATTGTAGGCAAATTCAACTAGGGGTAGGTGTCGTTCCCAACTTCCTTTAAAGTCCAAAATACAGGCGCGGAGCATGTCTTCTAAGATTTGGATTGTTCTTTCGGATTGTCCGTCCGTCTGTGGGTGAAATGCGGTGCTAAGACGAAGGTCGGTTCCCAAAGCCTTCTGCAAGCTATTCCAAAACGTCGATGTGAATCGTGAATCTCGATCACTCACGATGGATACTGGTACACCGTGTAATCGCACGATTTCTCAGATGTAGAGTGTGCTGAGGGAGTCCATCGAATTCGTCATCTTCATGGGTAAAAAGTGGGCGGATTTGGTTAGACGGTCAACTATCACCCAAACGGCAGTGTTTGATTGTGGAGACCTTGGTAATCCTGTCACAAAATCCATGGCAATATGTTCCCACTTCCATCCAGGTATAGGTAATGGTTGTAGGGTCCCACCGGGTTTCTAATGTTCCGCTTTTACTTGCTGGCAGGTGAGGCATGTTGAAACGTATTTGGCCACGTCCTTCTTGATTCCAGCCCACCAGTACTGTCGGCGGAGGTCTTGGTACATCTTGGTGCTTCCTGGGTGGACGGCGAAGTTGGAATGGTGGAATTCCTTAAGTACTGCTTCCCGAAGGGTACCGATGTCTGGTACAAAGATTCTTCCCTGAAAGCGGAGGCTCTTGTCAGTGTGAATTTCCCACCCAGCTGCTGCTTTCCCAATTGAGAATTGGTGTCTGATGAAATCACACTCTTGTTCAAAGGTTTGGGCTAAAAGAATTTCTCGGTGTAAGGCTGGGGTTGCGACTATGGCGAAGAGACACGCATCGGTGCCCTCTGCGGTAGGCTGCAGGTTGAATCTGTTAAGGTCCTCCATCATCTTCCATTCTCTTATAGCTAAACTAGCCACTTGTCCTCGGTTCTTGCGACTCAGCGCATCAGCAACTACATTTGCTTTTCCAGGATGGTAGGACATTGTGAAGTTGAAATCCTCCAAGTATTCCACCCATCTTCTTTGTCTCATGTTTAGCTCTTTCTGGGTAAATAAGTATTTCAAACTTTTGTGGTCCGTGAACACCTCGAACTGCTCTCCGTATAGATAGTGTCGCCAAGACTTTAGGGCGAATACTACTGCTGCTAGTTCCAAATCGTGAGTTGGATAGTTCCTTTCATGCGGTCTCAACTGTCGGGATCCGTAAGCAACTACTTTTCCGTTTTGCATGAGTACAGCTCCCAATCCATCTCTGGATGCGTCGCAGTATACGGTATATCCTGCGTCTCGTTCAGGTATGATCAATATAGGAGCGCTAGTGAGCCTCTTCTTAAGTTCTTGGAATGATTTCTCACATGCCTCGTTCCATTCAAACTTAACTCCTTTTTGGGTCAATCGAGTCAATGGTTTTCCCAATATGGAGAAATCCTGAATGAATCTTCTGTAGTAACCAGCTAATCCCAAGAAACTTCTAATCTCGAATACCGTAGAAGGTCTTTTCCAGTCCATGACTGCTTCTACTTTGCTGTCGTCGACTGAGATTCCTTTCTCTGACACTACGTGTCCCAGGAATTTGACTTCTTTCATCCAAAATTCGCACTTGCTGGCTTTTGCATACAAATGATTATCTCGAAGTACCTGGAGGACAATTCTCAAGTGGTTTTCGTGTTCTTTCTCCGTTGGAGAGTATATAAGGATGTCATCGATGAACACTACCACAAATTTGTCCAAGTACGGCGTGAAAATTTGGTTCATCAGGCACATGAAAACAGCAGGAGCATTGGTTAGACCGAACGGCATGACTATGAACTCATAGTGTCCGTAACGCGTGCGGAACGCCGTTTTGAGTATATCGCAATCCCGAATTCTCAATTGGTGATACCCAGATCTTAGATCAATCTTTGAGAAACAAGTCGACCTTCTCAGTTGGTCGAACAAGTCGTCTATTCTCGGTAGAGGATATCGGTTCTTGATGGTGACTTTGTTGAGTTGACGGTAGTCGATACAGAGTCGGAGCGTTCCTTCTTTCTTTTTGACGAATAGTGCTGGAGCTCCCCATGGTGAGGTACTAGGTCGGATAAAACCCTTCTCTAAAAGTTCCTGTAATTGTGTTTTCAACTCTCGTAATTCTGCTGGAGCCATTCGATACGGGGCCATTGAAATTGGAGCCGTGCCGGGTTGCAGCTCGATGGTGAAATCCAATTCCCTTGGTGGCGGTAATCCTGGTAATTCTTCTGGAAATACATCTTCGTACTCGCAGACAACGTGAGGGAGGCCCAACTCCATTCGATCCGTTTCCTCCAATTGGAGACTCGCTAACCATCCAGCGAGTTTTCTATGCCACTTTGTTTCGTGCGCGTTGGGTGCAGATGGGTCTTGTCTATCCCCCTTAAACTTGAAGCATGTTCCATCTGGCGAATAGGCTATCACCATCTTTCGATGGCAGTCTATGATAGCTCGGTGTGCAGTTAACCAGTCCATCCCGAGTATGACGTCAAAGTCTGTCATTTCGATTACTCGTAAGTCGCATGTTAACCGTAGGTTCGCTACTTCTAGTTCGCACCCTTTACAGATTAGTACTATCGAAATCTTACCCCCTAGTGGTGAGGTCACATGCATAGTTGTCTTTAGAGGTTCAGTTTCTAATCCAAGTATAGATACACATGTGGCAGATATGAATGAGTGCAAAGCTCCAGAATCAAATAGTGCTTGAACACATGTAGTAAAAAGAGTGAGGGTACCTTGGATTACTGCAGGGTCCATCTCTTCTTCAGTCCCTTGCAGCGCAAATACCCTTCCAGCATTGGGCTGGATTGGCCCGTTCGATCCTCTATTCTGAGTTGGCGGTTGGTTCCACCCACCGCGAGGCTGGTTCTGTCCTCCAGCTTGGTTACCACTCAAGACTGGCCTAGCTGGGTTCTGATTTTGATTCCCAAATCCTGCAGTCCTGATCTGATTTTGCGGTTGTCCTCCATAGTTCCCAGTGCCGTTCAGCTTAGGACAGTTCCTCTTGATATGTCCTTCTTCTTGGCAGTAAAAATAGCGGTAGTCTATGTTTTGATTCTGAGGAAGAGGGTTGCGGTTTGGTCCAAGATTAGGGTTTGGGCCTCGGTTTGGTACTTGGATCTGGTTCGGATTAGGGTTAGGGTTTCGATTGAAGTTTGGATTGGGGTTTCTCCAGGCTGGGTTGGGTTGCATCGGTTGTGGACGAGGGTAGCTTTGGTGGTAGGGTTGAGAGGTTAGGGTAACCCGGTTGGTAGGGTTGGTGCGGATAGGTCCTCCAACTGCTGGTATTGCTTTCTTTTGTTCACGCCTTGTCTTGAAATCCAAGTTCTCTCTCTCCATCTTAAGTGCGCATTGTACCACTTGCGAGTAGGTGGGAAGCGTCTGCGCCACTACCTCTCGGCGTGTCGCATTGAGTCCCCACTCAAATTTTCTCGCCTTGTCGTCATCAGTAGGTATGATTTTTGTGCCATAGCGAGACAGTTCTTCAAACCGTGCTGCGTACTGGGTCACAGTCATTGTGCCCTGCTCGAGATTCATGAATTCTAAGGCCAGTGCTTGTTTGACAGGTGCTGGAAAGTACTTGTCAAGGAAAATTTCTTCGAATCTGTCCCAAGTCATTGCTGCCACATCATGGGTGTTCTTCATTAGGTCCCACCAATGCTGAGCTTCACTCTGCATCTGATAGGTAGCTACGGCAATTCGATTGCTGGCCTCTTGAATGTCTAGGGTTTCAAGAATTTTCTTGATTTCTGCTAGCCAAGCTTCCGCAGCTGTGGGGTTAGGTTCTCCTTGAAAGTAGGGCGGACGGCGCTTGCAGAATTCATTTAGTGCTTGACTTCTGGTCAATGGTCCTCGAGGTGTGTGCGGGGCTCCGCGCTGATTCTGATTATTCGCAGCCGCAGCGGTAATGAACGCTTGCATGAGTTGGACTAGTTCAGCAGTCCCCATTTGATTGTTGAGTTGAGGGACTCCATTTTGTTCGTTGTTTTGCTCGTTATTCTGGTTGTTTCTCGTTTCCTCCATCTAGATACCGTTATGTTATAATTTAGTAAGGGGGGTTTTATTACAAGAACATATATATTTGCATAATTATTAAATACGAGGAAACAGAACATCATAAGAAACTTTTCTTTTATTAACAAAACGAATCAAACATCTCAATCATATCAAAACACAATACTTAGACATGTAGCTAACAAAAGTCGAGATAAAACCTACTATCACAATTGTTTTTCTAAAAAAAAATGTACTGCGTGAAACAACTAGAAATGCTAAAGAAAACGGTCAATCGAAAAGCGTAGGAAAATTTTCCGCCAGAACACTCTGTTTCTCGACTGTGTTCTCGGTGAGCCCGTAGCAACGCCATGTTACTCGCCATAGTGGTTCCTGCTGGTTGGGGTGGTTATAAGGTTCTAGACCGATGGGTACCTCTAAATAGGTAACGTGATCGGTGAAGTCAGCATTCTCTGAAATGATGCGATGTTCCTGCTCGGGGCGAGATCTGGCGACTCGTGAGTAATGGATGCGGTCGGTGTAGTGTTCTTGGAATCCTGGAGGTACGGCGATGAGATAGTATCCATTATAACATGGGGCTATGATCTTTACAGGCCCTAGGGAAGCTGATTGTGCCCTGATCTTAAATGGGCAAGAGTATAGCGGTTCCAGTTGTATATAGACCCAAGTGTTTGGATCATAGTCAGAATGGTGTCCTATCCATGGAATTCCTGCGGGTCGAGTCATCTTAGGACGAGGTGGAGGGTCAGCATCTATGACTTCACATTCACTATCTGATTCCTCCATTGGTACGGGAACTGGAGAAGGTACAGGTTCCTGCATTTCGAGCCGTTGGCTAGTCAGCCACCACTGCAGCTCAGCATCCATATCTCTTGGTGCATCTATGGGCAAAAGCCATCCATAATCATCCATCTCCGGTTCTGTTAAGAACCCATCTTCTTCTAATTCCAACTCATCATTACCCATCTCTTCATCCTGATCTTGCCCTTCTGGATCTTCTTCCTCCTCGGGGGGTTCTTCGGGATCTTCTTCTTCCTCAGGGGGTTCTTCAGGATCTTCTTCTTCCTCAGGGGGTTCTTCAGGATCTTCTTCTTCCTCAGGGGGTTCTTCAGGATCTTCTTCAGGATCTTCTTCTTCCTCAGGGGGTTCTTCAGGATCTTCTTCTTCCTCAGGATCTTCTCGCGGTCCCACCTGTACTCCGAGAATGTAGGTCAGTATGCTTCGTATCTCGGGGTCTTCAGCGACGGAGCGGGTGACGGCGTCGGCGAAAGCTGCAATCCTTCGGTGGGCCTGTCTCATTCGATAAAGGGTAGGGAACATTCCTGCCAAAGAATCATCTCCCATCGGAAAATCTGGGGTGGCTGTCATGAATGCCCTTAGGTTTGTTACCTCCGTAGTCAGCTGGGCCATTAGCTGGGCCTTCTCATCCTCTTCCTGAGTGGGGAAACGGTTATGGCTATGGCTCTGGTCAAGGGTAGGAATCGGGGGCTGGTTATCCATATCCCTATAGTGTGAGTGATAGGGCTCGCTCCTGATGTCGAAGCCTGGTATGCTTTCTAGTATTTCACGGATTTCCCTCTCGAGAATAGCCCTTCTCCATGGGCTTGGATGTTGAGCCGTGTATACCTCTCTCTGGTTTTGCGAATTCGCTCTCAACTGTTGATACTGACCGAACAAAATAGGGAACTCAGCGGGCACATAAGGGTCTCGGAAAGAGAACTCAGATCCTACGGTGTTTTCCAGAAAGTCTTGCAATCTGCTCCATTCATCGGCTAGTCGGTCTGCAAACGTGGGGTCCATCTATAAAAGCAAGAAAATATATTTATCGTTAGGTTTCGTTATATTTCAAACAGTAACATTTTTAAACTTGTAGTGAAATATTCAATCTGATGTGATCTACCCAAACTACCCAAGGCCGAGGGTTGAACCTAAGGCTCTGATACCAAGTTGTAACGCCCCGATTTTTGGAAATAAAATCGGAGGTTTTAAATATTAATTTCCAAAAATTTATTGAATTAAAATTCAAAATCCAAACTGGATAATTCACCCTATAGTTTCGTCTATTACAATTTATTGTAAAAATACTGGAAATAATCTTTGAGGTAATAAACTAAACGAAATGACAGAGCCATCCTCTAAGTTTGATACGGATCCCAAGTATATTCTGGCTCAGCTCCCACCTCTGGATTCTCTTCTACATAAAACTGTTCACCTTCGGGATTTGGTGTCCCTTCTTGATTATCTGCAAAATCTGGCACGGAAGCCAGGAAATCCGTACCTGAGTGAACGAGTTCACCCCGAAGTATAATCCAACCCAACTACCCTTCTTACTTTACAGTTATCATGCAGCAGGATAATAATAGTGCGAAAAAGTAATACAGAGTTGTTCCACATAAATCAGTTCATTACTATCCATTAACTTGTCGTGTAATCTAAGATCACCTCCGCGGGATCTTTCCTCCCTAACCGCTAGCCATGCTCGGTCCCATGAGATCACTTCCCTTTGCTGTCGCAGATGCATCTAAGTTATGTACCGAGTATACATCCGAATAACTACAACAAGGGGAAAGCTTATCATGCCTGAATCATAACTAGGGTTCGCTTATCTTATGTACCACTTTCACAAACCACGTCACAATCACCACTGGGCACCCGTCAGTATATCAATCTATCACTGGACACCCGCCAGTTCTATTTTCATCAATTTATCACTGGTGTATTTATCACTGGACACCCGCCAGTTTCATTTTCATCAACCTATCACTGGTGTATTTATCACTGGACACCCGCCAGTTTTATTTTCATCAAACTATCACTGGTGTTTTTATCACTGGACACCCGCCAGTTTTATTTTCATCACAAATCTCATCACAATCACCAAAATCCGCTTTCAGGCAATCTAAAAATAAAAACCTTTCAGTTTATCCATTATCTAGCATCGTCTAGAAGAATTCTATTTCGCAATACCACCCCATGTCTCTAGGGTTCAATCTAGCATTTAAATCAAGTATTGACACAATATGCAATTAATCAATAATAATTAAAACGATTGATAGATAATGAAATCACACAACTTTTTATGGATGGGCCGCTGCCCTTAATCTTGTATGGTCACAATATCAATAATCAAGTAAGAGTGTTAAAATAATTTAAAAGGAAAATTTTCTGGGCTCTTATTAATTAATTCAAAGGTAATAGATTAATTAAAATTTGATTTAAATACATTAATTAGATAAAAATATTGAAATAATTATCATGACTTAAATAAGAGTCCTATAGGTCCTACGCAACCAGTAGAGTATCAAAAGTTGGGTTCGAAGGGTCGCGGAATTAAATTAAATAAAGACGTTTAAATAAAGTGGCCGAAAGTGAAATAAATAGATAATAATTAATTTATAAATTAAAATATGTTACTGTTAACAAGATTTCATCTTCAGAATATAGAGAGTCTAAATAAAATTATTCGGGTATTTATAATAAGGTTATGAGGTCGTAAAGAATTTTTAATCAGAAACGCTATAAAAATAACAATAAATGGTAAATTAAATAAATAATTAATTAATTTAACAAGATATCATATATGAGGTGCAAGGAGTCTAGGAAAAACTAGTTTGAGTGTTAAAACGTTGTTTGGAAGGTCGCAAGGATTTTCCGTTTGTAAACTTTGATAGATAATGAATAAATAATTTAATAAATAGATAATAAAATAAAAAAAATATGATCTTAACAAGTTATGATCTTTGGAATGTGAAAAGTCTAGGAAAAATAGTTCGGGGGTCAAAAATAGTGTTCGGGATGTCGAAAAGTCGATTCGGAACAAAACGGATCAAACCGCAAGGTTTGACCGGTCAGAGGTGGTGGTGGGGCTCCCAGCTGCGAGGTTGGACCTGGTTCTTGCGGCCCGAACCTTGCAGCCGCAAGGTGCAATGCAGAAATCGATTTTTTGGTTTTTGTGCTACGGTTTCGATGCATGGGACCATTTGGGCTATTGGGTTATGCATAAAAACATTAAATATACTTAGAGGAGTGTTTGGAATGAATTATACTACCTCGGTTTGGATCGAATTGATTTTTGGAACGAAACTTGATTTTTGGAGAGGACGACTTCGGTTATGGCGATCGGGGGACCTTGTGCTCGAATTGAATGATGCTTAGAGATTCTTGGGGTTGAAGGAAGAGATTGGAATGGCCAATTCGGGTCTCGGGTCGTCGTGGTTAAGAAACCCACTTTTCTCTCTCTTTCTTTCTCTCTCTAAAACTCTATGGATTGGAGCTTTGTTTCCTTCGAATTCTCTCTCTCTTCTGGACTGGTGGGGCGTGGAGAATTTTGTGGTAAGCCCTAGGGTCGGGGTAATGAGGAATATATAAGAGAAATTATTTGATAAAAGAGAGGAATTTGAGTTTTAATGAAATTCTAACCCTTGGCTTGAGATGGACGAAATTAGGGGCGATGATCAGGGAGAAGGAGTAGAGTTTGAGTAGGAGAGGGAGAGGTGGAAGGATTTTCGAATTATGCATGCATGTAAGTAATGGAATTTAATTAAAATAGGATAATTATAATAAGAAAATTCTTATTGATATTTATCCTAAGAAAATATAATTTCATTATTATCTAAATACTAATTAAATGATATTATTATTAATATGAATTTTCGGGTTGTTACAAGACCCAAATTAATTTATGTGCACATTATCATATTTCTTTTATTGATAGTCTAGAGTATCAGTATGCACAAAGCTACAAATTAAGCAAATCAAAGGCAATATGCTAGCTGTGATTAAAAAACGGCAAGAAGTTGGCTTATGTGTATAACTTTCTTTTGATAACTCGAATGTCTGGATTGCTTACAAGCAGCTCGACTAATTTTAAGGTCTCAATCTTGCCGTACATTATAGCGGGAGCCTATGTCTAACTTAATGGAATATGAAAGTCGTGATCTGTAGTTGCTAGTCTCGTGACATTAATATAAGTTACTAGAATTGTCTTCTATACAATAAAGGAGTACTAGAAAAGCGAAAATCCTATACATACCGATCAAAAATATAGGAAAATCGTACCGACGGTCGTGCGCGGCCGTTTCTGGCCACCGGACGGCCGATCTATACATATATATACACGAAAAAAGGGTGTTTAGATCAAGCACCCTACACACATCGGATGCCGTTGATTCACGCGAAGGGCCCCTCAATTTTTTTTTTTTAAATTTTTGGACGGCTCGGATCGGCCGTCCGGTGGCTGGAGACGGCCGCGCACGGCTGTCGGTAGGAAACGGTCGGTGCAAATAGCACCACTCCTAGAAAAGTTTGAGTTGATTTGGATTAATGAGTTCCATTAATCACACTCTCACGCGTTGTGGTTCCTCTTTCCCTAACTAGCATCTAATCGATCTCTAACACATGTTGTATATCGTCTAGCCAAAAAAATTAAATGAAATACGAAGAAAATTGTTTTTCTTCATTTGCTACTAGAAAACAAATTGGTTGAGAAGGTGGGGAAATGCATTCTTTGCAAGGAATTACTATATATGGATATTACTCATATGTTACGTGCACAAAGAGAAATTCCTTTTGGCTACACAGAGAGAAATTTCACTGGAAAATTAAGCAAGGTGTGACTCACATTCATTGAGGAGTTCATGATTCCCATTCCCACTTCACCGGTTCGAATCTAGACCGATTATTATACTTTGCAGTTTGCAATATAATTTCATTCGAACTTTTACAGGGTCCTATTTTTTCTCCTTCATTTTATAAACCCGGTATACAAGAATACATACCAACAAAATAAATCCTTCCCTTTCCTTTTCATTTCATCTTACCATATCCCTTTTCTTCTTCTATTGTCCTACTTTTATCAACCTCGCATGAGCCGGTCCTGATTTTGCATGGGCCTTAAGGGAAAAAAAAAAAAAGATGGGATCCTTTTTGCTAGTTTTTTTTGTTTTATATGAAGTGTAACAAAATAAGAAGGGCCCCTTGAAATTTGTAAATTTTTTGAGGCCTTAAACAGCCGGACCTTGAGCTTTAGTCCAGGATCCGCTATGCAACCACTAACAATGCATATATGACCTCTACCAAATTAAGTCTGTAAGTGGCAATTGGAGATTGGTGTACATGCCAGACAAGTTTGGAGGATGAACACAGAGAATCCAACCCAATTAAGGTGAAAAAAATTGGGGTCCTTGTCTTGGTGGTTGACGTGAAAGGTTGAAAATCTCGTTTCCCACACAATATCTATATATAAACCCAAGTCCAAACTCTCATATGCGGAGCCAAAAAAGAGAGGCCAAACTCGCACACAGAGTGTGTTTGAGAGAGAGAGAGAGAGAGAGAGATGGCTAAGGAGATGCAGAGTATAAACAAGAACAGCATGTACATAGAACAAGTCCCGGAGGCCATTGAAGCAGGAAAAATTAACAAGAACTTCGATGATGATGGACGCCCCAACCCCAAAAGAACTGGTATCCTGATCACTCATTTGAGTCATTAATTTCTATCTATTGGTAGATTATGATGTTCCTCTGTAGCCTTTACGTATGAAACATTTTATTGGGTGTCTAATTTGTAGACGAAGGAGAAAATGGTTTTTCAAAGCACAAACAATTTATTTGTTCTCTTAGTTCTCTTAGGTCTCCTCTTTCGTTTGGGCAAGGACGGTACGAGTACGAGTCTTCCTAAAAGCAGCTTTTTTAATTTTAATCTAACTCAACATTGGTCAAATATATTAATAATTATTCTTGGGAGCAGTAAAAGTACACATCCGATCCCCTAAAGGATTGTTCGATATGCACTTTGGTATCTCGAGTCAACAAATTTCATAAGCAAATTAACTCCATAAAGTTTGTAAATTGGACTACAAAATTTCTATTCTTGCATCAACTTTTTTGAACCACCTAATTTTGTATGAAATTATATATACTTGACCACAAAATCTTATAACACAAGGCCACAAATTTAAATGTTAAACCACAAAATATTGCATTTAGGACCGGAAACTACGTACTTTATCTAGAAGTCATATTTTAGCCAAAAAAATTCATGTCACGGCCGGCCCACCAAATTTCGAATGTAACGTACCATATAACCTAAACATGCAAGGAAATATTATGTGTGATTGATCTGTTGCAATCTGAAAAATGCAGATGTTCTCAAAGTTAGGTTGCAAATGCAAATTGTTGGGCAAAGGGGTCCCTTAACTGGAAAGGTATGGATTTAGTCATGATTATATTGGTCGGTCATCAAATAAACGGTTAATTCAATTATCTGTTTTTTTTCCCTTATACAAATTATTTTTTGTTTCTTCTCCTTGCGACAAATTTCAAAAATGAGATGTTCCAAATCAAAATTGAAAATAAAAATTCCTAATAAAAAAATAAGAAACTGTTTTAAGATTCTTTTTAGTCCAAACCTAATTGCCCGAGTAGTTGTTAACTTTAATATTTACCGACTGTCTTCTTAGGCGGAATCTACTCGATAAGCACATTTTTTAAATTAATCTTTTCCACAATTAATTTGGAAATCAGATATTCCCAATAGATGTTCGATTCATATGAAATTAACTTATATATGGAGTATGGGAATTGAATTTAGCCTGCATTTAACTTAACTCATATTTTAGAAAGAATTTGGGGTCAAATTTGAATTAGTACTTTTATAAGATTCCTCATGAAGTGGCATCACATTTCGTTTCAAGGTTCTTTACCTACTTCGATCATTTTTATCACCTTTTAAAGCCTCTCTAGTGTTATATGAGGTTGACATAAGTAAATGGAGAATATGCTTCAAAAATGGCCTAATATTGTTTTTGTACGTCGTAGGAATACAATTTTTTAGTGGTGGAGTGGTATTCCGAAAAAACTAAATTCTTTGAATTTTATGTGGGAAAGAAACCATTTAAACTTTCGCTCAGTTTTCCCCCCCTTTTTTCCTTTCACGGAAATAGTTTTGGTTTTGACATTTGTTTTTACATCATTGTGTTAATTTGTTAGTCACAAGAGTAAGACCTACACAATTTCAATAAGTTGAAGTTCTTTTGTTAATTTTGAATTTCAACAAAATTGAACTTTCTTTTTTTTTGCTCGGCAACAAGAAATGATAAAGCTGAGGTATCTTGTGTTAGTTAATTTTTTCTCGCATGCATCATCTACAAATGAAAAAAAGTGAGGCTAAAAAACATGGGAAACTATAGGGTTTTTTTTTCTTTTCTTATTTAAGATGGTCCTGAAATGAAAATAATGATAGGAGTAGTGTTGTAAACGTCAAAGGCAGATAGAGTATCTCATTGGGTTTAATGTGTGTGAGCGCATGATAAATGTCTAAAGACTCTAAACAAATAGAGGTTGAGGTTTCTTTGTTTTTGCTCGGCAATAGAGGTTCACTACTACAAAAATAGATAAAGACCTCGGTTATTTGGTGTGATCTTTCACTTTTAATCTCGCATTCAAAACCGTGGTCTATCAAGGTGTAACTAAAAGTCTCTATCTTTTAACCACAGGATAAAAACCGTGACTAAAAACATAAAAACTGTGATTAAAAAAGACAAAACCGTAACCTTTAATAGCTTAACATCTCAGTTTTATTATAAAACCATGGTTGTTTAGAGAGTAATAATCTCAGTTTTTGAAAAAACCGAGATTGAAAGTGGCAATCCCCTTTTATTTATCCTGCTGGGTTTTGAACCTAAGTCTCTTGAGTTTTGCATAGAAGCTTCAACCAACTGCACCGCACACACTTTTCAATATATAATTGAAATATTTAATATATAACATATGCGTTTAACATTAAAATATATTTCGACTATCATTTTGAACTTTCAAATATTAAAATTAGAAATTTTGATAAACATGAAAGTTGTAGCCCTTTGTGTTATTGTTCAAACCCAATTTGAATTATCTCAATTAATGGAGTTTTGAGCATAGAGTTGTGCTCGAAATACATTTGGCGACGAAACGCAACCTTCATAAATTTCATCACCAAAGGTATCCATTTGGTGACGAAATATATTTTCATCGTCTACAGTTTTCCATTTTTTGACGAAACATTTTTTTGTAGAATGGTTGAGAGTGACATTTATTTAGCGGTATTGTGCGCGTAGTCGATTAAGGGGTAAGCGACTTTCAACTTTTCCTATATAAGAGCTTTCATCTTAAGTCTTAAAAAAAATGTGATGTATTCTGTAACTTACGATCTCAGTTTCTAGATGATTGAGATTAAAGGTTCTTTTTATCTCAGTTTTTAAAAAACGAGATCTATTCTTTAAGTTACAATCTCACTTTTAGATTATTGAGATTAAAAAATCTTTTCATCTCAGTTTTTTTCGAAACGAGATATATTCTTTCATATATAATCTCAGTTTTTTGAGAATGAGATCTATTCTTGAAGTTACAATCTCACTTTTTAGATTACTGAGATTAAAAAATCTTTCCATCTCAGTTTTTTTGTATAACTGAGATTAAAACTATAGTTCATAACATTTTATCACGCTTTTACAAAAAGTGAGATCTTTTTAATTTTTGGACCGTGATCTTTATACCATTTTGTAGTAGTGGTTGAGGTTTGAACCCCAACACCCAAGACAATCAAAGAACTGCAATAACCACTCAGCCAAATCGCTTCTACTCCTAACCATCTAAACTCTATTTGTAGCCATTCAAAAATAAAATAAAATCTAAACTCTATTTGTATTTACCAATCGCTATACGTAACATTTCATTTACACTTTAGGAAGAATTTTTCTTCCAAATGTATATAGCTTAGAACATATTAATAATAAATCATTACTCATACCTATCCTGTTTCGTGTCATTTTCCTAAATCAGGTTCACCTTTGTATTATGGTCATCATCTTGGTCATCTTCTGCTGCTTTCTGGAGCCTATAGCAGGGCAACCAGCACAGGGTGCACACGCGAGTGGAGGGCATAACAAGATTGATCCCCATGTGCTAGTATTTATTTTTGTAGTTGTAATTATATTTGCTGGTCCTACATTAGTTTTTTTGTGTTGTAGATGTTTAGATTGCCCTTGCACCCGCTACCAGGGAATATTAGTTGATTCGCTTCCTGTGGTTACCTACCCTACGTCTGATGCTAGGGTACGCTCACGCGACACAGAGTGTAGCATTTGTCTCGGCCAATTTGCCGAGGGGGATAACGTGAGTGTCCTTCCTGTATGTGAGCACACATTTCACCACCACTGCATCCGCAATTTGATAGCAAGACAAGACTTTGAGTGGTCTAACTTGCAGTGCCCTAATTGCCGGCGGGAGTACTACACCATGCGTGAGCGCCAAAGTCCTGATTTTTTACCTTGAGTCTTTGAGCTTACCTTTTCTTTAGCTGTTGCATATATATGTTTTCTTTTTTGAATAGCGAAAGTTTTTATTAATCAAATGTAAAGGATATTACAATTCATGTTACTTGTAAAGGATTAATATCGTTGATTAAGTTGATGATTTTGGATGTGTTTTTTGTTCTACGATTCATTATTCTAAGACCCGAGACTTAAGAGTTTGGTTTATCCTAAAGTCTTAGACTCGAAACTCTCTGTAGCTGCTATCAACTTTTTTGTGGCCAGTTCAAGCGAAGAATTTGCTCCAGTTTTAAATGGGGCCCTTGCTAGTGGACGGTTGGTTTATCGTTCTCCAAAGTTAGTTGAGGTGCACATATGATACCCTGGACAACTGGTTAAAAAAAAAAAAAAAAAAACTAACCAAAGATGACTCTTACATTAAACAAAATGACAGAACTAAAAAGAAAAACCAAAATAAAGTTCATTCCGGAAATAGCCTACTTTAGTACTTACAATCTAGGCTAGATCAACAAAACCAAATTTATTTTATTTTTTTTGGTAAATGATCAACAAACTAATTATGTCTATTTTTGTCCAAATAAACAACAGCCTTAAATTCAAGCTTGATATTTGCCAAACTCCAATAAATATTACAAACCAGCAGATGGATTACTGGTACAAATGATGTACTGATAACATGAATGATGCATCCCAACCAGTTGCGCCTCCTCCAGCAAAACCTAACGATGGGAGAATTATATATATTTTTTGTTTAATTTTTTATGGGAGAATTATATTCTGTACCAGTGACCATTTTTGTACCACTAACCACTTCGTGCCATTACACTTTTTTTTTTTTTAAAAGGCTAAGCTATTTTATGTGAGAGCTTGCACCCTAGCTAGCTAGCCCTCCAATATTTGGCAAAACAAATGTATATCAGCCATCAAAATAAGTGCAAAATATAGGGGATTCACACAAAAATGAATGTCAAGAGACTCAATGAAGGCCTAGGGTGGCCACGCGCCCCTCTCAATTTTTTTAATCTCTTGCAGTTAAATTCTTATGAACTTTTTGATAATGATTAATTTATCTTCTCAAAAATCATATTAGTGCTTTTGGTAGATTTTTTTTTAAGAGCAAAAATGAATTTATTAGGCTATGTTTGGTAATACTGTCACTTTTTTGTTTCTTGTTTTCTATTTGTTGAAATCAATTTCTATTTTTTCTTAAAAGAAATGAAAGCGGAAAACTTGTTTGTATCAACCTATTTTAAAAAAAAAATTAATTTTTGAAACCAGTTTTTACTTTTTCTAAAATGGTCTCTTGCAATTTCTCCACTAGTTCCCAAACGATACATGAGAGAGAGAGAGAGAGTCATCCTAGCCTTTGCAATCACGTTAGAAATAAATTCCATACTCTGCCATGTCAAACCAGTACAGTCGAAAGCTCAAGGTAAGGAATCGACGGAAGTCGCGCAATGGCGATCTACAATCGACTCGATTTCGTGCGACGACTAACGAACATAAATCCTAGCTTGGACACCTTTTCCTAAAAGACTTGACCAAGCACATTTATATATGAGTGGAACAAAATAACAATGGGTACCGGTGGCATTGAATAAAATTCTGGTAGGAATGCAAAACTGGAATCCCATTAGATTAGATTAGATGGGGATTTCCAATTTAAGTGAAGAAGACGACGTGCGTAGCTGTCTAGTGGGTTCGCTTTCTCTGGAGAGAGAGAGAGAGAGAGAGAGAGAGAGAGAGAGAGAGAGAGAGAGAGAGAGAATTTTGATGGCCGATTGAAAGATCTCCGAGGAGTCCGTTGAGTGGAGTACGCGGAAGGTTTTGGGTCTTTTCGTAGCCGATTTTTGTTTTTGAAAACAAGTGAAAGTTGAGGTTTGGCACTTCCTCTATTTTCAAAAATTTTGAAAACTATTTCAATTTTTAAAAATGAAATTGGGCAACCAAACATACTTTCAGTTCAAAATTTTTAAAATTCTGAAAATGAAAACAGAAAACAGGAAATAAAATGGCTACCAAACATAGCCATAATGTTTCAAATGTTTGAAAACATATTACAAAGATTAAAAGGACCCTAAGTACGAGGCAACACAACGGAGCAAGAGCAAACCAACAATGGCACCTCGATCGCACAAGAAGATCATATGCCGCCGGGACCCAAAAAGAAAATAACCATCACCCGTTGAACGATTTTCTCAATGATGAAATGAAGGTGTTATCAAAGTGGTTCTCTTCTGTTCAAGCTTGGGATAATCAAAGATCCCTCCTGCAAGGTGTGTTTGGATCTCTTGCTATGGCGTTCCTCTTAATGCTTGGTGCTCTTCTACCTTTATTGAAATTGGAAAGTTTTGGGGTGATGTGATTAAGCTTGATGAGTTAACGGAGACATCCATTGCTTTCGATAAAGGGCGTATGTTTATCGTAACGGATTATCTTGATTGCATTAATGAGGTTGTGCATATTAAGATCAATGTTGTGATCTTTCCGGTCAAAGTAATTGAAGATCCCATGGCATAAACTTCTTGGGAAAAGTGTGTGTTTACTTCAATTAAGATCAAGAAACGGAATGATAAAGAGGTGAAAGAGGTCGTAGTTGAGACAGATCTTGGGGATGATGAACCGCTCGACTTCAATATAGACAAAGCCGAGTTGGAAAATGAGGTGGAAATTGTTGGGGAGGTTGTAACGCCACTGAATTTTGGTCAATAAAAATTTCGTTAAAAATTTGAATTTTATTTAAATTACTTATTTTCTCTTAAGTGGCTATATGACTTCTTGTTTATTTTCGTCGAAGTTAGATTTTGGTCTCGACTAGAAATCCTACGTGACTAATTTGGTTAGTTTCCAACCGACTAGTTGGAGGAACCGAGCAACCAACTTACCCAGTTACTCGATGAACCTTTTGGACCTTTTGAAACTTTTGAACCTTTGCTTTTATCCATTGGTCCATAATGGTTAGGGTAATTTTTGTCCATTGGATAATAAATCTTTTTATTATAAAAGTACATGTAGTCTTTTTTAAATATTATTTTAATAAAAAGGTACTTGTACTCCTTTTGTCCCTTGGTTATTAAAGGCAAGGAGAATTATTATCCATTGGGTAATAACCGTTAGGGAAGTTAGTGACCCTTGGGTAATAACTCTTTTGACCAAATAAAGTACCGATGTGACTAGAAAACCTTTCAAATAAAGTTGATTTGACTTGTACTTTATTATTATTTTAATGGGGAGAATCCTAGTCTTTTTATTTAATTGGGGTACTTGGTACCACACCTATATTTAATATAGGGCTTTTGTCACATGCTTTAAAAAGTACTCCTTGATTATTTTAATATAAAAGTTTTCCTAGTAGCTATTGTCCATTGGACAATAAAAGTTAGGGGATTTATTATCCATTGGGTAATAGCCCAAATCTTTCTCCTAAGTACTTTGTTATTATTTTATATTGGGGTTTTGTACCCAATTGGATTAATTTATTTGGGGAGTTGATCTTCCTAGATTACAAAGTACCCTAGTTTATTTATTTAAAGAGGCATGTGTCTAATTAGGATTGTTTATTGGGTTTTTGATTTTGGAAATCTTGTACTTTGTACCTTTCTTATTCTTTCTTGCTTTTGTATATATATATATATACTTGTGTGTGTGTGTACTTGAGAGAGAGAGAGAGAGAGAGAGAGAGAGAGACCCGAGAGAGAGAGGGAGAGGGAGAGAGAGAGAGAGGAGGAAAAAGAGAGGAAGATTGGTTTGTACTTTCTTGACCTTCCATGATCCTTCCCTTGATCTTTCTTCATCCTTGGAGAATCTTTTCCCTAACCAAACTTAACTCCTTCATTGTACTTCTAGGATTTGTTCAAGACTAAATCTTGTACCCATGTCTCCTTTCCTTGCAACAAATCCTCCAAAGATCAAATCCAAGGACTAACCTAGCCATGCAAAGCTACCTTATTAGGCCTAAGTCTTTTAAGCCTAATGACAACCTATGATGGACCTTTATGACACAATCTTAGCCTTTATTAGCCTTAGACCTTGACTACAAGCTAATCCTAGGTTTTAATTACCTAGAAAGCCTAAGATCTTAGTTGGTTTCATAGCCTTACACCTAAGATTTGGCCTAAAGGACTATGACTTGGTTGAAAGGTTGATTTGATGACTTAATGGAGCAAAATCCATGGGAGATATAGAGAGAGAGAGGGCCGGCCATAGAGAGAGGGGGAGAGCCAAGAATTTTGCCTATAAATAGCACCCCATGTTTGCCTTTGAACTCACACCTTCTCATTGCTCTTCCTTCTCTCTAGAAATAGTGTTCTTTCTTTGTTCTTGCTTAGTTCTTCCTTGTTCTTGAGTTGTTCTTGTGTTCTTCAAGAAACTCAACCTAAGCCGCCACTCGACCACCCCTCGATCCAAAAATAGTAGTAGTATTAGTCAAGTAGAAGTTTCGAGAGAAACCTTTCTCTTTCGAAGCTACCGGAGGCATACCGTAGGACGTTACTCCGTCCGACCACCGACGTACTTTCCGACCGCCGACTTACCTTCCGTAGCCGACTACCGGCTAGAAGGACTGCAAGGAATACCTTACTAACTCCCTATTTACTTACTTTGTATTTTCTTACGTATTTAAGTTTAACGTTGTTATTTTGAATTGCTAAGATAGAACTTATCGTTTGATTAGAAGTATTTTTATTTTTATTTTTAAAGATGAAATTGAGTATGAATATATGAATTGCTTGTATTAATTGTGGTGTGATAAAGCATAAGTGATTTCACTCCAAAGACGTCCGTACATGTGGCGTTGTGCTTGAATAAAGCATAAGTGATACACTCCAAAGGCGTCCGTACATGTGGCGTTATGCTATAAGTAGTTATGAGTGTGATAAGTAATATAGAATTGGATGATCTTGTTAGTATGCTTACCGCGGAGTCTTTGCATGTAACGAGACACGAGAATCGAGAAAGTAGAAACATGACACCTAGGGTGTGGTTAATGAAAGGAAATGATTTTCGAGGAAGAAAATATTTTGAAACTACATAATGACCGGTTTTGGGTTGCATTATGTGAGTTGTGTGTGCGTATTTTGAAAAAGGTGAAATGATTTGGAAAACCGCAATGTGGCCGAACTTGCCCATTGTGTGGTGTGTGTTTTGTGTGTGTGCCAATGGGAACCCGGCGCGGCGGAACCAAGGTTGGGTGTGTGCTTGGTTATCCGCGGTACGGAGCCAATGCAATTGTGTGCCAATGGGAACCCGGCGCGGCGGAACCATTGTGAGGATACTTGAGAACCCAGCGCGGCGGAACCAAGGTTGGGTGTGTGCTTGGTTATCCACGGTACGGAGCCAATGCAATTGTGTGCCAATGGGAACCCGGCGCGGCGGAATCATTGTGAGGATACTCAGGAACCCGGCGCGGCGGAACTGAGGTTGGGTGTGTAGCTTGGTTATCCGCGGTACGGAGCCAATGCAAATGATTTTGAAAATGTGTGCTTGGTTATCCGCGGTACGGAGCCAATGCAAATGATTTTGAAAGTGTGTAGCTTGGTTATCCGCGGTACGGAGCCAATACAAATGATTTACAAAGGTTGTTTTGTAAATGATAATGTTGACACGGTCTACGATGAGTCGCGTAGGAGAAACACGGAAATCTTGGACACCAACGATAGATGATTAACGAATGTGGATGTGTCATTGATAGCTGTGTTTATACGTATCATGTGGAAATTGATGATTATTATAACCTGTTGTTTGTAAGTTATGGGTTAGAGGGTAAGGATTTCCCTATTGAGCGTTGTAGCTCACGGTGTTGCCTTTTGGTGACCCTGACATATTATATTGGTGGTGACGCCGGTATAATGTGTCAAACCTTGTAGTTATTCAAGACGAACAGTTCACCGTGGAAGCCTCTGGAGCTGAGGAGCTGGCTAGGATGAAGGAGCTGGAGGAGCTGTAGTTAGGAACTCTAGAACCCCCTTCATTTATGTATATATTGAACTCTTGTTGAGAGATTGTTGTAATAAGAGCCAGACTCTATTTTGAGGTTTTCAATGAAATTGTCCTTTTTAACGTACCCAAAATTCGGGGCGTTACAGAGGTGGCAAAAACTAATGTGGAAGCTGAAAAGGCTATTGGGACAAAAGAGAGAGCAATACAGCTAATAAATGTAAACATGCAAGGATGTAATGATAAGGCATCTAATTCTTCTTCGGGGGTTTAGGCATTAGCTTGGGGAAGTGGAAAGGTCATGGATAGTATGAGAGAGACGACAGCAAACAACACAATACTCAATATCAATTTGGACCCACTAACTTTTGTAAGGCTGAATACGTGCATTCAAATTCCAAGAGCAAGCCTAAGTAATTTGGTTGATAATCAAGACAATTGGGTGGAGGATTCAGTTAAGAAAAATTCAGTTATTGCTGAAAATTTAAGAGGGGAAAATGATGAGGATGAAATTATTCCTGAACATCATATTGAAGCATATCGAACTAAAAATTAACCTCTTTCTGTACTAATCAAAGCTGCCCTAAATGGGGTAAAAAGGAAGAAGAAGAGGAAGACAATTGATGATATTTTGGGATTTACAAGGGTCAACTCTTTCAATAAAAAGAGTAAGAATAACAAACCAAAGTGTGCGGTGTATACGTTTGCCATTGCAGCTCTAGCACTCTCTGCATCTATCTCTTCAGATGGAGTTATTAACAGAAACAAAATAATTCTGGACGAAGCACAAGTAATTTGGACCTGCAACAAGATCATGGGATTGGGGTATGATGGTGAGGAGGATGAAGTCATAAGCAAATTTACAGATATGGTAGCTAAAGACTTGAACAGACCGGACAAAGTAGCAGGGCAAGCCTAGTTTTCTAATTCTTTGCTTCTTGGGATAGGGCCTTGGTAGGGTGTGTTTTGGTTTTTGGGTGGGGGGGTGTCTTGTCCTGAGTGGGGGGTGGGGGTGTCTTTGTTTGTGGGTGTGCGAGGGTGTCTTCCTATGGTTTTGTTTGTAGGGTTTCTTTATTAAATATAATATTCCTTTTTCGCCGTTCAAAAAAAAATAACCATCACTCGAAATTGGCAAGATGCCAACGAAGGCCGAAAGGAAACCCACTCCTAATCGCCCACAACGAAAATAGCCACCCATTTATAAGTAACAATGCCCACCCACATAAAAAGTACCAAATCCTAAATCCCAAAGACAAAGAATCAAACATATACGGCTGAGGAGCACAAATAACAACCATTTTTTCATCTTCGACTTCCATTATCATAATCTTCCTTACACCTTTCTCATCATCTCCTATATAATCGACACCCAAAGTCTTATTTATAGACCAAGCCGCCTTAACCTCGTTTAGGTGATTCCTGTTTCTTTTGTTAATCCACAGACCGAGAGCAATGTGAGAGAAATCAATTTCTACAGCTGTTTTTTCAGTGCCTGATTTTTCCAATTAGACCCTTCGATTTTGGGACATATGTCACGTCCTCGATTTTCAACATAAATCAATAAACCATTTCGATTAAAAGATCTTCGCATAAGATAAACAATACCCAAAATGATTTTTCCACCTGTTTAATTTACAAATTTGGTCCCCAAGTTTAGAGAATTACATCCTTGGCACCACTACCCAAATTAACTTAATTACGAGTGCGAATAGGCTATTGATTTACAACGGTTTAGTCAAAAGGAAATCAAGAAGAATTAGTTATACAATCATCTTTAACAAAAATAAGTGATTACAAAGATGATTAAATAACTGGACATTGGTAACTTCCAAAAATGTCTTCCACATTGAGCACACGATGCAATGCAAGTTATTGCCCTGCATTTGAACTGAAAAGAAGAATTTTGTTGAGCTACACTAGCCCAGTAAGAAATTCTCCACAAAATCCATATGTAATGAGATGATAAGCGTGAATAAAGTGAATCAAGCTAAATGATACATTCAAGAACAACACAATCCAACACCATTTCTAGTATGAAAGCACTCTCAAGCACATACACATACACACTTCATCCACTAAATTTCCACCCTTGCGAGTGAGAGAAAAATGAGTTTGAAAGCTGAAAATTGAAATCAAGAACACAAAACTTACCCATTGTTCATGACAAATGCAAGAATCAAGTGATTTTAAGGAATGAATCTGTTGGATCTTGAAGATTTGAGGTAGAAATCAAGAGTTTTAGGTGAGATTGGAGTGGGGTAGGTGAGAGGGGGTGTTTCCAAATCTGTTTCGTGGGTTTTGGGTATGAAAATGGTAAAGGGGGTGTCACGCTCTCAATTTTTAACATAAATAATAATCCATTCAATAATCAATCTCCACATAATATAGATAATACCCAAAGGAGAGTTCCCTAAAAGATCACTTACAAACCAAGTCTCCAAGTTTAGAGATTTTACAATATTGGCACTACGGCCCAAATTCCATAATTAGTCAAAGACGATAAATTTTGAGGTTACATAATATTCAAAGTTAAAAGAGTTCAAATGAATTTATGATTACATCTTTTCAAAAAGATCATACAAAGGATGATAGAACCACTTCTTAATGACGGCTTTTAAATTTGTGAAGTCAAGCATGCACACATGCACTCCACGTCAAGATCCTTGGGATGCACCTGAAAATGATAGGTTGACCTACACTAGCCCAGTAGAGAATTTTATACTCAAACTATATGTAAATGCGATGAAATATGCAATAGAAGTGAATGGATTTCAATGAACAACTTGAGATACAATGGAATGTCTTGAAGAACCGACAAACTATGATTAAGGGAATCTATACATCCTCTAGCTAACCCTAACCATTCATACATCGAGTCGGAAGTAGCATTACAAACTCAGCAATCTAAATAGCCAACGACAATTTCTCAAACCAATTTAAGATTTCTCAAATGGATGTCACACTTAACTTCCTTATTTCTTACCATTCATCATCAAGCCTCTTTTCATAAAAACATCCCTTTTTGGTTGCCAAAATACTTTTGAGAAAACTCTCGACCTTTGCGGGTCAAGCTCCGTTGATTCGAGTTTGAATAGCTGGAGTCCGTTGATTCTGCGCACGAATACCAGAAACCGTTGATTCGCTCAAGAATAACCCAAGGATTTTCATAAAAATCCTTTTTCCAAAACCAAGTTCTTTCTTTTTCAAAAACTTTGATAAATTCAATCATTTATTCCCTTTCTCAACAGTTACAATCTCAAGCAAGAAAAAGCTCAACGACAACATGAACTTCTATAATCAATCATGACTTCTTTCATCATGCAAGACATTCAACTGCATTACCACCACTTGCATTACAGTGAATTCTCTCTATCTAGGTTTCCGCATTACCACACCTGCGTTGCGAGCCCTCTTGAGTCTCCGCATTACCACACCTTGCGTTGCAGCACCCTTAATTCAAAATTATCAACTCACACATTCATTATCAATCCATATACAAGAGGACAACATTTTCCAAATTCACAATCTTACATTCAACATCATACAATGCATTACCCATTCCTAAACATGTCCCATTATACATTGATAAATACCTTAAGTTCACGTTATTTCCTCAAAGTCTATCACGACACCCTACAATATGTACTGAACCCACAACGACTCCCCAACACACCACCCAGTAGGTTCTAAATGAGAATCTTATAGAACAAGTGCTAAAGAAACTTAGGAAGCTCAACAAGACGAGGCACGAGAATACGAGTGACAACACTAACCATCGGATCACTGGACAAGCTCATGTCTTCTCATAACACTAACCACGTTATCCCTTATAGCCCACGATACTCCTATCGACCTTACGGTACATTTCCCTAACCAACATCGTTGATATTAACATCATTGATATTATGCTCTAATGAGTGCTAAGTGATAAGATTAAATAACGAGTCATTAGAACATAAGCAATCATGCTCAAGAGTGACTTAAACATGTTCTAATTATATAGGGAATCATAACACAGAACAAGAATAATCTTAGGAATAGCCACAGACATCGGTAGACTGATATACCTCTACTCAAATGGTCATAACTTTCTGTGTACTAAGATTTTTAAGGTGATTCTGACAGCAAATGAAAGATGACATCAAGAACTTCGAATCGATAAAAAATTTACATGAAACGGACATTGGACGAAAAAGTTATGGCCGTTTGAAGTTGGGCTGAAACCCAGAAAGCAAGCAGAATTTCCAGAGAGGGGAGGGATCGATCCCTCCTCTCTTGGGGATCAATCCCCAAAGGCAAAAGTCCAGATTTAGTCTAGATTTGAATGAGGGATCGATCCCTCATGCTTGGGGATCAATCCCTAGGCGATTTTGGGCGATTTTTTTGCAGATTTTGACAGTTTTTCGAAGACACAATGGTTGATGATCTAAACTCGATTAAAACATGAAATCAACTCATAAACACATAGAATGAGTAAGAAATCCCTACCTCAAGGTTAGAAGCTTCAAACACGAGACCAACGAACAAGCCCTAGCTTCCAAAGCTCCGAAATCCTTCAAAAACGCGGCCAAGCTCAAACCCACGCGATCCAAGGCTTGAATCACGTGTAGTAGATGAATTGAAGGTCGAGGTATGAAGGTGTTGAGGTCGATTGGTGGGTTTTGAGCTTAAAGGAGAAAGAGAGAGAGAGATAGCCGAGAAAGGGAGAGAGACGTGAGGAGAGAGATATATATTTTGGGGTTTTTAATCCCCTACACAGACACCCCTCTATATATACTCACACACACACCAAATCACATTTTCACTCCTCTAACTAACAATCTCTGAATCAAATCAACTCAACACATTCCACATTAACCCCAATTTCACATAAACTTAACAAAATTCATATTTTCCTCAATTTTCAATATCAAATAAACCCTTAATATTTTTCAAAAATTACAAGTCTTTATAGGGGGGGTATTTATAGTGGTCCAAAAAGCGTGCAAAAATTTCTGAAAAATGACAGTGGGTATCGGTACTGGGCGATTCCCAGTACCGGTACTGGAACCCCCAAATGCTAAGAAAACACAACATTTGGACACTGGGTACCGGTATTGGGCAAAAGGCAGTTCTGGTACAAGCTGGTTAGAAAATAAAATTTTTCTGATGAACATCGAATCGAACCCCACTTGTTACCAACACTTCCAAACATGCAATCTCAAAATATGATATTCCACACATTTAAATGATTAAGAAAACATAATAATTCACGAGTCTCTACAGCATTAGGTTATGGCCTTGGGCGCGTTTTGGTCTTTTCGCGGCTTCTTGGTGGTGCCCACGAACACTGTTCATTCACTGTAGCAATTATTTTCAAATTACTTTAAAGGGTTTTTTGACTTTTGATGATTTCCTTTTTGGTCCTTTTTCCCTTCTTCGTTTTTTGGATTTTTGTCCCTTGTGCGGGGATCGTTTGGTAAAATCGCATGGCCACTTGGGTGGTGGGGCCCAATGCACTACAAATGCCAGCCTGCTCCTATTCCTTTCATTCTTCAGCTAGACTAATGAAGAGGGATCGAGAGAGTGAGAGGGAAGGAGAAGAGGAGGTGATGCAGCGCAACCTCCTTTTACGAAACTATTTGCAAAAAGAGATCACAAACTTACTTATGTTAAAAATTCTCTCCTTGAAACATAAACACAAATAGGTATGAACAAGATGTACTCCCTCTATGAACACACGATATGAGATAAATCTCGATTTTCTTAATTCAATAAACAACCAACTTTTAATGTCACCCTACAACTTATTTTATACTAGAAAATTATGACCGAAAAGGAAACATCAAAACAGGAAGCTGAATCCCAGTGAATTGCTAATTGACTCAATAATTACCAAAATCAAAAGATTTGAGCTATTCCCAAATTTGATTACCAGAGAATAAAAGAAACTTACCAAAATAGACGCCACTTAATCAGAATATCCTACAAGAATTTATAGCCAAAATAATGAAAACTAAATATTCTATTTCTTAAATAATATAATATTTTCATTTTGCATCATTCTCCCATGTTTGAAGAAAATCGTCCTTGAGTTTATATAATTGAATTCGCCAAAATTTATCTGCATCAAGTTTGTTCTTCAAATTAATCTTCTCGAACCTGAATTTGAATGAGCAATCTTTAAAAATCACTATAGCTCTATTTGGTCTTCACTGAAAGACGAAATCAACTTGCCATGCTCATGAATTTTGCAAAATAACTTTGCATTGATTTCAATTGTGGTGTCTGGGATGAGAGCTTCCATATATGATGGATTTATATTCTTACCAACCAAAATAGAAGATAATTCTTTATTGCACCAAAAACTTGCACTAGCACAACTGGATACGAGACCAACCATTGGTTTCACTCGAGCAATCTTTCCAGCCACCAGGACAATATCTTCTTCGACAATAATTTCTTTCATTGAGTCATCCTTCACATTCTCTTGCACTTCATGAATGACAGCTTCCTCCTTATCTGAATACTCATTGAATTTATGAGGTGACTCCCAATCAATTTCTAACTAAAACGTTGACAGATTAGTGTCCAAAAATATTTTATCAGACTCTTCCTCTAATACATTGTCGAGAGAGTCTCCTACATCTCCCTCAACTCGAATTTCTTCTATGACTTTTTTTTCTCCTGCACTAACCTTTAAGATTTTTTCTGGTGTCATACCTTTCTGGAACTTAGGAAAGTTGATCTTCAAACCAGATTTCCAAAGTCACGAATCACAATTAGCAACCTTGACCGCCCTTGTCCTCCCCGCCGACTGATGGTTACCTGGCAATGGTTTGGTGATAGAAACACCATCCAAAAAATCTACCTCCGTTGGAAGGCTAGGTTTAAACGGTTGGCGGCGAGGCAATCTCCCAACTTCTAGAGCCTCGAAGCATTGTATAACTGATGCAACCCTCTGCTTTAGTCGTTGAAATCTTTCCTCTGCTCGAGCATCCTGAGCAGCATCATCTCGCTCATAGACTTCATCAACATAACCTGTACGACCTCATCTTCCACCTCAACCTCCAGCACGTCCTTCAGCCATAGTCTTTTAGCCATAGTCAGGATTGGAACGAGAGCTCTGATACCAACTAATGCAGCGCAATCTCCTTTTATGAAACTATTTGCAAGAAGAGATCACGAAGTTGTTTATGTTAAAGATTCTCTCTTTGAAACATAAACACAAATGGGTATGAACTAGAGGTGCTCTAGAAGTTGGGAGATTGCCTCGCCGCTAATCGTTTAAACCTAGCCTTCTAACGGAGGTAGATTTTTCAGATGGTGTTTCTATCACCAAACCGTTGCCAAGTAACCATCAATCGGCGAGGAGGACAAGGGTGGTCAAGGTTGCTAATCGTGATTTGCAACTTTGGAAATCTGGTTTGAAGATCAACTTTCCTGAGTTCCAAAAAGGTATGACACCAGAAAAAATCTTAAAGGTTAGTGCAGCAGAAAAAAAAGTCAGAGAAGACATTCTAGTTGAGGGAGATGTAGGAGACTTTCTCGACGATGTATCAGAGGAAAAGTTCGATAAAATATTTTTGGACACTAATCTGTCGCCGTATTAGTTAGAAATTTATTGGGAGTCACCTCCAAAATTCGATGAGTATCCGGATGAGGAGGAAGTTGTCATTCATGAAGTGGAAGAGAATGTGACGAATGAACCGATGAAAGAAATTATTGCCGAAGAAGATATTGTCCTGGTGGCTAGAAAGATTGCCCAAGCGGAACCAATGGTTGGTCTCGTACCCAGTTGTGCTAGTGCAAGTTTTTGGTGCAATAAAGAACTATTTTCTATTTTGGTCTATGAGAATATAAATCCATCATATATGGAAGCTCTCATCCTAGACACCACAATTGAAATCAATGCAAAGTTATTTTGCAAAATTCATGAGCACGGCATGTTGATTTTGTTTTTCAGTGAAGACCAAATAAAGCTATCTAAGGACATTGTCCTAGTGAATTTTTAAGATTGCTCGTTCAAATTCAGGTTCAAGAAGATTAATTTGAAGAATAAACTTGATACAGACAAATTTCGGCAAATTCAATTATATAAACTCAAGGTCGAAGTTTTTTCAAGCCGGAGAGAATGATGTAGAATGAAAATATTATATTATTTAAGAAATAGAATATTTAGTTTTCATTATTTTGGCTAAAGATTCTTGTAGGAGATTCTGATTAAGTGACGTCTATTTTGGTTTCTTTTATTCTTTGGTAATCAAATTTGGGAATAGCTCAAATCTTTTGATTTTCGTAATTATTGAGTCAATTAGCAATTCACCGGAATTCAGCTTCCTGTTTTGCTGATTCCTTTTCGGTCTTAATTTTCTAGTATAAAATAAGTTGTAGGGTGACATTAAAGTTGGTTATTTATTGAATTAAGAAAATTGAGATTTATCTCATATCGTTTGTTCATAGAGGGAGTACCTCTTGTTCATACCTATTTGTCTTTCATGTTTCAAAAAGAGAGTCTTTAACATAAGTAAGTTCGTGATCTCTGCTTGCAAATAGTTTTGTAAAAGGAGGCTGCGTTGCATCAATTGGTATCAGAGCTCTCGTTCCAATCTTGACTATGGTTGGAGGACATGCTGGAGGTCAAGGTGGAAGAAGATGTCATAAAGCTTATATTGATGAAGTCTATGAGCGAGATGAAGTTGCTTGAGATGCTCGAATGGAGGAAGGGTTTCATCGGTTAAGAGCGGAACTTGAGACGGTTGTGCAACGTCTTGAGGTTTTATAAGTTGCAAACTGGCCTCGCCGTCGTCTGGTTCAATCTCAGTTTCCAACAGAGGAGGAGGTGTTGGATGATATTTCTATTACCAAACTTTTGGCTTGGTAATCATCAAACGAGGGGGAGGATAATGGTGAATGAAGCTACTATTGAGTGGTCATTCACATCAAATATTATTCCAGATCCAATTGTGGATTGGAGTAAACCGCTAGTTTTTTACGAAGAACCGGTGGAGAAAATCACTCAAGGAAAAAATCAAAAAATATTGCAAAAGAAGTTGTTACCATGCTTGAAGGTGGTGAAATTGGTTGGGATAATCAACGCGTGGATCCTTTTTGGGAATATATTGGAGTTGCTGTGAAGAAGAAAATTTGGGTTGTGTACTTAGAGAAAAAGGCAATTGTTACTTTTATTTTTCACGACTCTTCTTTACAATTTGGATTTGAAAAAATCAATTTGAAGTACAAGATTTATGCGGACAAGATTTGACGAATTCGACTATATAAACTCAAGGATGAGTTTCTTCAAGACGGGGAGAATGATGCGAATAGAAATTGAAATAATTTAATAAATAGCTTTTTCTAGTTTTCCTTATTTTGATTTTAGTAATTTTGTTAGGGAGTTTTAATTTAGGAATAAGTGTTCTAAGAAATATTTAGTTTCCTAATTTGTTTTGAACTATCATTCCTATTTTGTAGGATGATTGGTCAAGAAGAATTAAGATTAATTTTATTTCATTTTTAGTATTTTTGTAATGCTCTACTATAAATTGAGATGTAAGCCCTAAGGCAAATTAGTTGTTATTAAATTAAAGAAAAATTTAGAGTTTTCTCATCTCGAGCAGTATCATCTCGCTCATAGACTTCATCAACATAAGCTGTACGACCTCTAGCACGTCCTTCGGCCGTAGTCAGGATTGGAACGAAAGCTCTGATACCAACTGATACTGTGTAGCTTCCTTTTGCGAAATTATTTATAAGAAGAGATCACGAACTTGCTTATGTTAAAGATTCTCTTTTTGAAACATAAACACAAATAGGTATGAACAAGAGGTACTCCTTCTATGAACATACTTATGAGATAAATCTCGATTTTCTTAATTCAATAAACAACCCACTTTTAATGTCACCCTACAACTATATTTTATACGAGAAAATTAAGACTGAAAAGGAATCAGCAAAACAGGATGCCGAATCCCAGTGAATTGCTAATTGACTCAATAATTACCAAAATCAAAAGATTTGAGCTATTCTCAAATTTAATTACCAGAGAATAAAAGAAATTTACCAGAATCTCCTACAAGAATTTATAGCAAAAATAATAAAATTTAAATATTCTATTTTTTAAATAATATAATATTTTCATTCTGCGTCAGGAGGGAGGAACGCTGATCAACGCCAGCACCGACCAGCACGCTCACTGGTACTGCCAGCCATCATCTCCCGCAAGCATCGATGCCAAACCCACCCATCACCAAGGTCTCTTTCTCTTCTTTCTCTGTATCATCCTTTCTAACTTTGGTTCCCACACTACAAATTGGTAGAACCCAAAGAAATTATGGTTGAACCATAAGTCAGTAGGGTTTCATGTTGAAGTGAACACGGATTTACCGATGTGGAATTGATTTTATGTTAAATTAGGGATATATATCACTTCGATCTTCTACTGTGGAATTGATCTTCTTTGTTTCAGTCGTCTCTGTTTTTGGGTACTGTATGCGTGGTTGTGTTTAGATATATTTAGAAGATGAGGTCAATTTGTGGGTTCTAACAATAGTAAAGCTAATTACACCCCCCCCCCCCCCCAAAAAAAAAAAAAGAAGAAGAAGTAGTAGAGCTAGTTGCAATCGTTCTATTTTTAATTTTTTTTGAAATTTTTTACTAAGTTACAGTGGTTGTATTATTTGGTAAAACCACTGGGTTCAGGTGGAAAATCCAATGGCTCTATTTATGACAATATATTTAATTGCCGTACTCAAAATAAGCGATGTATGAAGTTAAATTCAAGAGTTTTTTATGAAAATATCCCTCAAACTATTACCAATTTTTCTACTTCGTCCTCAAACTATCTAAACTAGCAATTTCATCCCTCAAACTATTCAAAACCCTTCTATTTTGTCCTCAGACTAACTCCATCCACGTTTTTAACAGAAAAAGGAGCATGTGCCAAGCATGTGACTTTTTTGAAGGGCAGAAATGGAATTTCATATCTATTACTCCCACCATCTGACAAAACCCTATTTTTTTTCTCTTCTCTCTCTCATACTCGACATTAGGCACAAAAGAGAAACCCACCTCATGTTCTCTCTCTTCTCTCCTTCTTTCAATCCAGAGCAGAGGTAGATTGAATAGCACAAGGAGAGGATTTTTCTGCACTTCGGTGTGGATTTTTTTGGCAATGGACGACCGGCTGAGGAGGGAAGGAAATGGCCTTGTCCCCAAATGTAAGTTGTCTACTTCCAACTGATAAAAGCTCTAGGATTTTGTTGCATGGGTTTACTAAATTAGTTGTCTGTGAGTCCGTTTCTATATAATATGTATGAAAATATGCGCTCTGATTAAGGATTTAAGTCTCACTGCATGTTCAATTTTTTTAATCAATTTGTGGTCCTAAATTAGCCATTTGTGTTGTCGGAAATCAGCCATGATGGTCCCCCACCTTTGTTGTGATCTGGTCCCCCACTAAAGTAATTTTTAAATTTCTTTTCCCATTATATGCTCTGATTATTTTTGTTACAACATTTGTAGTATAAAAGGTGTGTTTGTAAACGTGTAATGATGGTTCCCCACTTTAGTTAAACACATGGAATATGTTTATTGTTTTAATTAGTAATATAACGTGTGTTTTTCTATTACAGATTTCAACCCTAATTTTTTTTCAATCAAGGTCCACCATGGGGGTAATTTGACTGTTGAAAGGGGTAGGAATTCCTATGTTGGTGGACAAGTAAGCTACAGTGACTATGAGGAGAGGGATAAGGTCTCATTTCTTAATTTGAATGAAATTGGTAGAAAGTTAGGGATTAATGATGAAGTAAAATTCTACTGCAAGGTCCCTAGTTCACACTTCGATGGAGGTTTCAAACTTATGTGGAATGATAATGATGTTTTGAAAATGGTAAGGCAGATTAAGGATAATGTAGTAGAGATTTTCCTTGTGATCTCTAATTCCATTGTTGATGATTTGTTAGATGTGAATGTTGGTAATTGGGAATGGGATTGTGGGACCTTTCCGGAGAGTGGGATTACCATTGAAAATATAGATACGATAGAGGGGTTAAGTGGCACTTTAGTTGAGGTTGAAGATGACTCAGATTCTGATAAAAACTACGATGAATTTAATGACAATGATTATGAGTTGAGTGATGTAGATGATAGGTTGTACGAAGACAATGTGGATGATAATACAGAATGGGCTGGCACTCTGTTGAGCAATACCAGGGTTCCATCCCAAACACTGTATTACAATACCGTTGAGGGTGAGGATATGGTGTATGAGGATGAAGGAGATTCCACAAATTCTAATGATGGGTTCCGTAGTTGGGATGAAGAAGATGGTGACAATTCATTGACTAAAGCACTTGTTTTTAAGGCAATCAAAAGGAGAGAAGAACCTATCTTTGGAAATGGTATGATATTCAGGAGTAGGCACCAGTTGGCTGAGGCAATTAGGCAGCACTCTATTCTGAATGGGAAAGAAATCAGATTCTTAAAAAATGAAACAACAAGAGTGAGGGCTAAATGCAAGACTTATGAAAATGATGAGGAAAAAATTGATTGTCCATGGGAACTTTCTGCTACTGATAAAGGGGTAGCAAACAAAACACTACAGGTCAAGAAATACAACCCAAACCATAAGTGTGGTAGGATTTGGAATAACAGGTTGATGAATAGCAATTGGTTGGTCAGGATTTATTTTGATGATATTAGGATCACTCCTATTATGAAAACCCTTGGATATTCAAGAAAAGGTTAGACATGATTTCCAATGTGATATTTCTGAAAGTCAATGCTATAGGGCAAAAGGAAAGGTGTTGAGGAAGATTCAAGGTACCATTGAGGATCAATATGCTAGATTATGAGATTATTGCTAATGAGATAATGAGAAGCAATCCTGATACTAGTGTTTATATTCGTTTGAAACCAGACCAAGATGGAATTGCAACCAATGTTTTTCAAAGGTTCTATATTTGTTGGACAACATTGAAAAAAGGATTTAGGGAGGGTTGTAGACCAATTATTAGAGTCGATGGGACTCACTTGAAGGGGGGGCATTGTCTTGGTCAATTGCTAACAGCTGTGGGTGTAGATGCAAATGACCAGACTTTTCCTGTGGCCTACGCAATTGTGGAGCAAGAGAACACACATACTTCGGACTTGGTTTTTGCAGGTATATTATGAATATGTTTCCTGAATCTCTTTCATAGCTAAATCTCTTTCATTTGACTTGGTTTTTGCAACATCTGATTCCTGACCTTCAAATACTGAATCAACCTACTTGGACTATTATTTCAGACAAGCAGAAGGTATAATCATTGAATAAGTTGTCATTGAAAATAGATTTCTTTTTTAACTACTCTCATTCTCTTTCATAGGGGTTGGAGAACGCAATTAAGGAGTTGCTACCATCAATTGAGCATAGGCATTGTGTGAGGCATTTGCATAACAACTTCAAGAGTGCTGGATTCCCAGGTCAGGATTTACATGATAAGATGTGGAATTTAGCTAGGGCTAGTTATGTGGGAAAATTTACATTCTTGATAGAAGAACTAAAGAAAGAATACCCACAGGCCTTTACATGGTTGTCTCACCAAGATAGAAACCCTTGCCATTGGTCTAGGTCACACTTTATTGTCACCACCAAGTGTGACATTTTACTCAACAATCTTTGTGAACCATTCAACAAGGCCATATTGTGTGCTAGGGACAAACCCTATACTAACCATGTTGGAGAGACTTAGAACCTACTTCATGAAGAGGTTAGTTGAAAAGAGAGAATTTGCAACTAAATAGGTAGATCATTTGGGTCCAAAGATACATAAAAAGATAGAGAAGTTGAAGTAAAATGTATGGTGATTTTAACATATATCCATGTGGGAATGGGGAGTTTGAAGCAAGGTGGATCCATGGTGGTCAACACACTGTCAATCTAGAACAATGAACATGCTCTTGTAGAAGATGAGATCTCACTGGAATACCTTGTCAGCATGCTACAATAGCCATAGGTCAATCAGGTTTACAACCAGAGGACTATGTGAGTGAATGGTACCATAAACACACTTTTGAAGCTACTTATCAGCACATAATGCACCCCCTCAATGGGCCTGATATGTGGGAGAAGTCTGGTAAGGATCCAATCTTACCTGCAGAGTTTACAAAGCAACCTGGGAGGCCCAAGAAATCAAGGAGAAGGGAACCAGAAGAACCTCCAAAGAATCCTATCAAGTTGAGTAAAAGGGTGTTAAAATGTCATGTAGAAGATGTAGGAAAGAAGGGCACAACACCAGGGCATGCAAAGCCCCTATGGATGCAACTCCAGTTCAAAACACCAGTACAAGAGGAAGAGGAGGAGGAAGAGTCCTTGTGAATGCCACTTCTGATGACAACACCAACATTACTTCTATTGGAGCACAGTGAAACTCTGTTTTGCTTCTTTTTGTTTTGGGATCCATTCATGTTGCATATGGGATTCGTAGGTAGATCATCAGAACCATAATCTGGTATGTTTTTGTAACTAATGTCAATGTGGTATGTTATGCACTTGGTAGTTTATGAGACCCACAATTTAGTCTATTTTGACTGTGAACTGAAGATTTGTTTTGGTAATGCCCTTTAAGAGATATTGGAACCTGTTTTGTTTGTGGTATGTTATGAATGCGATATGTTATGAACATGTTTTGTTTGAGAGATATTTAGAGCAGTTTTTGTGTTTGTTACTGCTGTAGCTATTACTTACATTATTTTGTATGAATATGCACTTGGAATGAAGTTGTTAGTTGCTGCACTTGGAGTCTAAGAAGCACGGACAAAGATACGAGATATGGACACGACACGATATAGATACGCGGACACGTCATTTCTCAGAAAATTAGGACACGAACACGTTGTTGAGAAGGCAAAGAAAATGCTTGAATACATTATTGTTGGGAAAGAAGTTTCGGACTGACCGAAAAAGATAATGACCTGAGTGCTCGAATACATTACTGTGATGATAAAAATCATATTTTGAGGAACTTTTATTTTTGGTTTTATTTTTCTTTCACCTTATCTATTTTTTTATTGTCAAGTTACAATTGTAAATGTGCTTGTACATTTTGTAGAAAATAGGGTATTCATAGTGGGTACTTGAAGAGGAACATGAAGATTGTGGCTGGGTCTTCATGTGGCTAGGGATGGGGAAGAGAGGATGAGCGAGAGAATTTGAGGTAAGAGGAAGAGAAGTCAATCAATACTCTGTTTTTTATAGCCGTATATGTGTATATATGCACCAGATATTGGAGGGAAACCCAAACATTTTGGCGCCACAAGGTTGTGAGGGGCTGGAATGACCATTATGCCCCCAGGTGCTTGTCACGTGCTTGGCAAATGCTCCCTTTTCCGTTAAAAACATGGATGGAGTTAGTCTGAGGATGAAATAAAAGGGTTTTGGATAGTTTGAGGGATGAAATTGATGGTTTAGATAGTTTGAGAACGAAGTAGAAAAATTCGTGATAGTTCGAGAGATATTTTCATAAAAAACTCAAAATTCAAAGACAATTATTTGATTCTTGATCAATAAAGAGTGTGATGGCTATAGTTTATGCTGGCTCTATTCGTGCAATTTCTATATATATGGTCAATTTTAAAATTTTCTTCTAAATTATTTGATTCTTGATCAATAAGGACGCGGGGCGGTTGTCCCCAAAGCCGACAGCGCGCTGCTGTCCCGATTTCTAGGCCCACTCCGGTCTCGCTCCGATGATCAGAATTGTTCACTTTGTAGAGCTTGTCGAGTAGAACAACTATACAAAAAATCAGCTTAATTGGATATCATTAAGTGCCTGATCGAAGCCCATATATCTCTCAGTCCATGGGTTATAGTGGATTTGATCCAGTGTTTTGGATCTATTATTTTCAAGATAAAAAGGTTCCGATCAAGCACTTAATGATATCCAATTAAGATGATTTTTTGCATAATTGTTTTACTCGACGAGCTCTACAAAGTGAACGAATCTAATCATCGGAGCGAGACCAGAGTGGGTCCAGAAATCTGGCACAGCAGCTCCCCCGCTTCCCGATTTAAGAGCAAGTGTATCAGACGAGGTAAATTGGCTTTATTGGTATTTTACAGAAGGAAAACCCACAAAAGAAAGTAGCAACAGAAGAAGTAAAAGATGAGGTAAATTGGCTTTGTTGAAATGGTGACGTAAATCTACCGAAGCCCTGCTCACAGGCTTCCCATTTCTTTATTACTTTCTCTCTTTCTCCCTCTCCCTCTCTCCCTCCTCAAAAAAGAAAAAGGAAAATAAAAGTAATAATATTTTAATAGAGAATAGGTTAAATAGATAGTATTGATGTAGCGTTGAAAGGGATATGAGTAGATAAAATAGAAAAAATGCACTGTTTATCAACAATTTTACCAAACTACTGATAAACTTGCTCTAAAATTGATTCTTATGTACTGTTTTTAAAATTTATATAGCGCTGTTGATAATCTTTTAAGGCAAATGCTAAACAGTGCACGGTGGCACTCGTTTAATGTAGGTCTCGGGTAGCCTTTTCTGTTGGTGTCAGTACAAAATTTCTAATTCCACTGACGTGTTTTGCTTTTCAAATCAAATTACAAAATTGCCCTTGAATTCTTCCCTTAATTTTTCTCTGTCCCAATATACTTTTTGAGCGATATAAACGCATCAATCTCTCCTCTCTACGAACTCTACACCGAGTCAACTCTCATTTTTTTAACCGAGTCAACCCTCTTGATCTTCTTCTATTTCGGGAAGGTTTGGATTGAAAAGTTAGTAGTAATTTTTTTGTCTTTATTTGAATTTTTTTGCATTTGTTTATTTTGCGTCAAACTTTTGTAACTTATTAATTTGTCTCGACGAGAGAAATAGGAAAAGTAAAAAATTCAATTGAAACTCATAATTTTTTGTTATTTTTGTCTTTATTAAAAAACGTATGAGTTTCATTCGAAATTTTTTATTTTTTCGATTCTTCTCGTCAAAATGAATCAATAAGTCACAAAACTAACAAATGTGAATTTTTTTGAATGAAGACAAAAGTAAGTTATCATTTGACTTTTAAAGCCAAATCCACCCGAAATCATCCCGTTCGCCTCTGATACACTTGCCAACATCTCTCTAAAATCTTCTGTCTAAATCGTTGATGCTCTATATAACACACACTAACCCTATTATATGTTCGCTTAAAAGCAAATAAAAATAAACGGATCCCCCACAATTCAATCTGAAGTGCTTCAGATGAACCATTCGAACTCAAAGGAAGATGTTTCAACAAAGATATGCAGAGTACAAAAAAAAAATCTCTGAAATTTGGGCCATTTTGCATCTAATTTCGTTTCATATTTTTGAAAACAGAGATGAAATTTCTAGTCTATTTGTAATTCATGTTTTCTGTTGGATATTCTACCTCAGACCATACCTAATAAATCTGAATAATTCTTAACATGACATCCAATAAATGAGTCGATTTGTATGAGCTTTTCGGTGACTACTGTTTGCCTACCCATATATTCAAAAATCAGAGCCTCATCCTTGCCCCCAACCTGCCAGAAAAATCTATCCTTATGACCACGAAATTGGCCATTTCGTGTGCACTGGTTCTAATTTTCGATCACCGTGGTTATAATGACCAAAATTTGAAGGCGACGGGTAAGAGGCCAGAGGTGAGAGAATGGAAGGGGAAGAGAGGTTTCTTTCAAATTGGGGAAAGAGTAGGGATGGCAATGGGGAGGGTCGGGGGTGGATACCACTATCCCCGTCCCCGATTCCCGAACTCAAATTCCTCCTCATCCCTGCCCCAATCCCCACCGGGGATTTATTTTTACCCTCCATCCCCGCCCCAAACGGGGAACGGGGATTCCCATGGGGAATCGGGGATCCAAAGATCCCAAAACTTTTAAAAAAAAAGTCACCTGCCATAAAATACGAACCAAGAAACTAAATTAAAAAAAAAACAATCTACGCTGCCATTACAAACCAAATGCCAAGGAAAATAGCCACAGTTGCTGCCATAGTGCCATTACAAACCAAATCAAAATAAAAACAGTCACCTCTGCTACCGTAGTGCCATTATAAACCAAATTTAAATTAAAACAGTCAATAGTTGCTGCTATAGTGTATTACAAACCAAATTAAAATAAAAACGGTTTCAAACAAACAAGACGAGTAGGCTAGTGGGGCTGGGGATTGGAGACGTAAGTCTCTAGAGTGGCGACTGGGAAATACGAAAACCCTAACTTATCTATATATATAGTAGGCTAGTGGGGCTAGGGCGGGGATCAAGAACCCTAAGTCCTTAACTTATGTATATATATATAATTATGTATTATATATAGTAGGCTAGTGGGGCAGGGCGGTGATGGGGCAGGTACTACCTCATATCCACCCCCCTATCCGTTTTCCACTTTTTTTAAAAAATTATCCACATACCCTACCCGATCCCCAAATAATCCCCGAATCCCCTACCCATTTGGGGCGGGGAACGGGGCGGGTTGGGTCGGGGCGGCCGGAATTGCAATCCCTAGGAAAGAAAAAGGTTAAAATTGTCATTTTGAAAAAGAAAGAAAGGTGTCAGTAAAAATAAGGGAAAATTACCTGAATGAGGAGTGGACTAAGTCATATTACCAATACATGATCTCCACTCTCAAAATAATGACTGTGCGAAAAGAAAGCACCACACTCAGCACGTGAGACATCACCGATACCAGAAATAATAATTTTTTATTACTTTTAGAGCATCTCCATTTGCCTAAGTAGATGGAGTTTTTCGCTCAAGAGGCGAGTTCAAGCACCGAAATGGCAGACCCAGCAGCCTCGCTTCACAGTCGTCAATCTGGCGTTCCGCTACAGTAACTCGCTCGTCCGAGCGAGCTACTGTAGCACTCGGTTGGTCCTCTCTCTCTCTCTCTCTCTCTCTCTCTCCCTTGCCTTCACAACCACCAGATCTAGCCGTTGTCGGTGTTGTTTGGCTCCGACGAGGGTTAAGAAAGGATACCCCTTCTCTGTCTTCTCTTCTTCTTCTATGATATGGGTGCAATATTTTGAAAATTACTCGATTGTGGGTTGCAATTTTTGAGATTTTCAGTGGGTTTCTGAAAAATTACTGATTGTGGGTTGCAATTTTTGAGATTTCAAGTTTGTTTCTGAAAAATTAGCAATTGTGGGTGGCATTTTTTGAGATTTCCAGTGGATTGCAATTTTCTTGGAGTAGAGAGAGAGAGAGGTATGGCTGGTGGTGGTTGCTATAGAGGTGCCGGAGTTGGTCGCGGTGAAGAGTGTCGTTGGGTTTTTGTTTTGTACTATTATTGTTTATTACCACATCCAACATTTGGAGTTCTGTTCTGAAAGTGTGAGCCGGAGAAACAGAAAGAAAATTTGTGGGAGAGAATGGGTTTTGGGTCCTTTTTTTTTTTTAATTCAAAAGAAGTTTTGCTTAGGCTATTGGGAGCTCTATGGATTTAGCGGCTAGCCATAATGAAAAATTGCATTTTTCCTTGCTTAAATAGCTAGGGACTGCTGGAGATGCTCTTATCTGGTGCATACTAGCAACCGTTAGCAGGACCCTTCTTTTAAATTTTGTACCGGATCTTATTTTGTTTTTAAACAGCTTTCTGACTTTTCGTTCTCATCTATGGGTAAAATTGACAGAGAAAGAGAGTGACACACGTAAACCCGAAAACCCTGACTTTGCTAGCAATAGTGGAAGACGTTGGGTAATCGATGAAATCCTGGAGTAGTTTTGGGTAGAGAGAGAAAGGGAGAGGTTCTGTTTGGCTTCTCAAAGTAGTGGATAAAGGTTGGGTTTTTACAATTTCGTTTTTTTGATTCGTGTATATCGGGTTTTGATTCGTATATATCGCGCTCTGATTTTTGGGCGATTGATGGATGTATGCACATGTTTGTGTCTAGGTTGTTTTTGTCGATCTTCAACTAAGGAAAGAGAGCTAACCGAACCATTTGATCTCAAAGATTCTGTTTCGTTTCTGAGGTACGTGCATAAAGGTTTTATTTCAACGATTTCCATTGACAGATCTATCTACAAATGTTTGTTTCTTTACGATTGCAGTGGTTTGGTTTTAAGAAGCTGATGTCAAAGATACGGTTTGGTTTCTTGAGTTAGTGTATCAGGGTAGGGTTTTTTCCTTTTTCGCTAACCAATTACTGGTTTTAGTTAGTGCATTTTAGGGTAGGGTTTTTAGTTCTTTTGGTAACCGATTTAGAGGTGTTGTTTTTGTGAATAATGTTGTGTACATGTGTTTCTATCTGACCTGGGGTTCATAATTGTCAACTAGAGAAAGGGAGAGAGAAGGAAAAAGGGTTCGTGTTGATGATCAGACCCAAATTCTGTGTGGCTACAGTTTGCTTCAGCGTTTAGATTTCATGTTCGGAAATTGTGAAGACTAATTTTAAATATTTTTGTGCTGAGTTCTCTGGGTTTTTTGGTGGCATTTTAGTTGTGAGCTTCCGCTACACTGGTTTGGTATGTGTTGGTTTGTGCTGTTACAATGGATTTGCAGACAACTTTTGTTCGTTCGCATTTTGATTCAAGAGCTGGGACAATTTTCTTAGAGACAGCTTTCGGCAAAGAAACCGTTGCCCGATCTTGGAGTGGGAGAACTGGGGACTTGCTTTATGAAGCTTGTCCAAGGTTTGTTGCCAGATGTGCTAGAATACTAGATGTAGGGCCTGTGTTGAGATGGACTTCTAAAAGTGGAATTCATGCATGGCTTGATAGGATTATTTATTTCTCCTTTTTGTTCTTGGCTCAAGATAGTAAGTGTTTTTTTCCCTTAATGAGTATGCCAATTCTTACTTTTCCTCCTCGTCCTGTGGATTTTCGTCTAGGGTTTCTAACTCTTCCACCTTCTTTCTGTCTAGTATCGTTTTGTTTAGTAAAGTTTGCAGATTTTTTCTGGTTTTTGTAAAGTCAAGTCTCTACAAGAGTGGAATCGGTATAGCCTGTTGCAAAATCGCGACTCAAACTGTTCTTTCTCTGCATGTTCTTTTTTGAGAGCTTCTTTTTCTTTGTACAATTTTTGGAGTCGTTTTAGTCCTACAAACTACTACATATTATAGCTTTTGTATTTTGATTTGTTTACTTTCGTTGATGATGGATCAGGTTTGATGTCCCGAACCTAACTCTCAATCATATTCTGCAATGTCTGATGTTGCTAAATTTATTTATTTTATTTCAATAATCTGATTTGATTCAATGGGATTCATACTTAGAGCCAAAATTTTCTGCAAGCACTGGAGTTATTTCAGCTACAGAATTGATTATGGCAGTGCTTTGAAGATAAAGGAAGCTTCATAATAAGATTGGTATTTGCTTTGGTAGTTGTTTGAGCTGTTTCTATGTTTTCTTAAATTTCTGTGATGTCTTAAAGTATATTAGTTCAATACCATGTTGACAATAGCAGTTTGGTTGGTCTAACCACGACTAAACTGCGATTGTTGTCCCAGTTTATGTGGTTATACTATCAAAGTTCATTGGTAACTTTGAATGTAGTTTATGGATATATACATCATAAAAATGATAGAGAAGGCTCTGTGGTTTGGAAAGACATGGGTGTAACTTGATTAAGTCCATTAGCTACTGTATATGTAGTTTATTGTCAGTTGATATATGGTCATACAAATGGATATTATTCCCTCAGCCCTTTCAAAAAACTTTGCATCTGGGTCCAAGAGGCGGTTTTCTAATGCCATTGATGGTTCAGATAAATGGGGTTTTTCTGTTAATGGTGGATCTGAGGCTGATTTGGGCAAAAATGGTTTGGAGAATAAGAACACATAGAAGCCTTGCTTGGATGGAAGTAATATGAAAGAAATCATTTCTCATGTTGAAGAGAAGAAGACAGAGGTTTCTCATGTGAATCAGCTTGGTAGTACTCTTGCTGCTGCCAAGTGAGTTTCTTTCTACTCTTTCAGTTCATTTTTTTTTCCTCTGTATTCTGCTGTTATTATCTGTGCTTTCGAAGTGTTCTTTGGCCTTATCAGGGTCTATGTACGTGTACATGTTTTTGCTTCCTGTATACAGTTTTCTGTTATTTTTTGATAGCTCAGGCGTTCGGCCAGCTTATGTACATTTTTCTGTTATTGTTGGGTTTTGTTTAAGTTTTCTCTCCATCTGCTTTTGGTTTGGTTGATGGAAAGTGTTGGAAAGGAAGAAGATTGGGATTTTGATTTTCAAAATTTACTTCTTTGGGATATGATGGATCATGGATTCTTAGATGGATTTCTGAGGTAAAGGAAAATGCTGTGGAAACCATATAATGAATTTTTCCTTTTTTCGCCCTTCATCTCCTTTTTTCCTTCCATAAATTCCTCTAAAAATCCTTGATCCAAATAAAGCCTTAGTATCTTTTCAAACAAGTGATGCTTCTATTGTTAATGTTATTTTCTCTTCTAGCCCTATCATCGTCTTTCTCAAACTATTAACTGTACGTTTTTTCCCTTTTGAATTATGGTGACACTGTGCAGTATGGTGCATACATGTAGTCATGTATTACTGGCTCACAATATGTTTTGTCTCTGTCACAGGGCATAGGTGGTAGGATGGCTGCCTGTTCGATCTTTCCATAAGAATACAATGGCCACAAATTTGGCAAAGAAATCAGACGATGACAGGAAGTCTGGCTCTGGGTCCTCTATGTTAAGGTCAGCATGGATGGTGCTCCGTACCCAAGAAAGGTTGACTTCAAAACCTGTTCCAACTATATAGAATTCTCATCAGCCCTTAAGAAGATGTTCAGCTGTTTTACATTTGGTATCTCTCTCTCTCTCACTCCCTCAAAAGATAAAGAATTGTTTGTATCTGGGCACAATAGATTAACTTATTTGATTTTTTTTCCCTTATGGAAATTTTAGGATGCAATTTTGCCCCACATAAAGCACAACTGTTTTCTTTAGCTAGGTTAGTTGGCACGTCTCGATAGAGATGATAACATCTGTCGCAGACTCATAAATAAGGCTATCTTTATAGTTTCTCCTCCTATATATGTTGTCAAATAGAAGTTTTGTGCTGTTTAATTCCAATGTTTACCTTAGTTCCCAGTCCATCCTGTATGAAGTTTTGCATTTTGGTTAGCATTAGTTTTTGAGTTGAGAAATCAACTTAGCCTCTGTTGATTTATTTATTTTTGGTTCGCAAGAATTACATAGCTACTTATGAGCTAGCGCCTAGAAATATACGTCAACATGAATCGACATGATTTACGGTAACAAATGAATTCTCTAGCACGTAAGTCCATTGTTCGAAATTTAACTTAGTACAATTAGGTAGAAAGGATGATGTATTTGGGTTGCTTTCATCCTCTTTTAATAATGTCATTATTTCTGGTAAACCAGTACAAGTAGCTTCTTTGATCTTTACTTTGTAGTAATGCTAGGGCAGTTGGTTTATTTCTTTTTAACATTTCGCTTTGATGCTTCTCTTAGTTCCAATATTGGGCATCATTGCTCTTATCCTGTTATTATTGACCTGTAGTCACAAATTAGAAACTGTAATATTCCATTGGTGTGGTTTTTTGGTCTACCATGTGCTCAGGATAGGGTTACAAGGTTTTATGTATTTAGAAATTGTTGCGTCATTGTGCTGGGTGTTAATTTGAGTTTTGTGCATGAATCTGAAATCAGGGCAGTGCGGTTCTCATGGACTTAGTGAAGTCACTTAAAGGATCTTCTCCATGGCTCTGAGTATGTGCTTACTTATGAAGATAAGGAGGGTGATTGGATGCTTGTGATGATGTTCCATGGGAGTTAGATAAGTTCTCTTTCCAATTCCCCGTATTTGAATTGTTCAATTTTTAAAAATTGATGGTTGTTGGATGAAGTACATGAAATCTGAAATAAGTTTCTAAAAATTTCTTTGCGATTTCAGATTTGAGTAGGGTTAAGATTCTCATAATAAAGTTGTGAATTTTTGGTGTTTGCTGATCAAAGCGAATTAAAATGGTGCACAGACAACAGATATTTGAGTTCAGGGTTCCGTGTTTGGGTTTTTTTATATAGCAATGAAAATTCACCTCAAGTTTAATCAAATAGTTGAACTAGGCTGAATTTAATAGTCTTTTATTGGATTGGGTCCCAGTGAATTCTGTAGGGTTTAGGGGGAGAAGAATCTGATTATGATTGTATTTGGTTGCTGAGAAATTTCATGAAAACTGAAACAGAGTTCAAATGCAATCTCATTCGAGGAAGCAATTTTGAAAACTCAAATGCAATACAGGTAATTTGATGCTTTATTATAGTAGGTTTTATTACAGTTCGTGGTCTATTTTTCCCACTATGCATGTATTCTATAATTGGAAAATCATAATTGATATAAAACCATGGTTTATAGTGATTTAACTTTCTAAGTATTTAGGCACAAGGTTTTCAATTGATGATGTTTTGGTATCGGAAGTTGGCTTCTCTAAGTAATTAGGTTTTTCATTTTGTACTCCCCTCGAGGTTTGGGTTGCGCAGTCAGGTTCAATTGTGACTCGGCCATAGGGCTATTCCTCGGTTATATATAAATAAAAAAAAAAGGGTTTTTTCATTTTGTACTTTGTGGTTGGATTTAGCTTTCTATGTTGTCCAAAATAAGTGATGAAATGATCTTTCTTCTTCCAGGTCTTGATGTTCAACTTGTGCACCATTAATTCTGAGATTCAAGGTTGAACATGTGCTCCATTACTGATGCATCTAAATATGCCTACCTAGGAGTCAGTGTAACAGTTGGATGGTTGAATTTTGATGTATTCGATTCTTTGTTACACACTTGATAAACAGATTTTTGACTGTAACGTAACTACGGTCTTGCTAATCCTGTAACTATTACAATTGAATCCTGGTAGGTGAGATGGACATGTCTAAAGTCCTTCTAGTAAACAAATAGATTAAAGAATGATGAAATTGCATGAAGTAGGAACTCAACCAGGTTCTAAAATTCACTAGGGGTTGAATTGTACGTGCATTAAGGTATGCGCACATAGATGTAACTAAGTTGCAAAAAATTACTCTTTCCCTTGCGTCAAGCTTTTCCTCTAATGCAACTAATTCATGCTCTTTTACCTCTATGCTAGTTCGCATGGCTTCAGCTTCCTGCTTGAAGGTACACGAAATTATCAGCAACATTGTATCCTATATTAGAGTTTGCAAACTAATAGACTTCTTATCTTTGTAATATTTTCCTTCCCTACCAAACTTAAACTTCTAATCTATGTAATTATTAAATCGTACCAACATTTGTAGATCAATATGCAATGGAACTTAATGTTGCCGGTTCACCACATCCAATAACTCTATGTATGTGCAAATTTTTCAGGAACTCTATAAATTATTTTAATGCGCTATACATTTCAATTTTTAACAACCATATTCTCTTTAGCATTATTCTAATTTCACTACAAAAACACTATACATATATATATATATATATATATATATCAAATTAACGGGCATCATAATCGTACGTCGCATGTGGCATTATTACTAGTGTCTTCAAATGATAGGGCAGCTGCCGCCATAGTCGATCCTAATCAACGCAACACAATTTTGCATTTTTCCTGCCTCCCCTCCACTTGAATTTAGGAATGCTCAACATGTCTTCAATTGATTTTGGATCGCTTCCATTTTACTTTCCCATTACCCGTAACATTGTGAGCTAGATTGAGGTCCATAGACAATTGGATCCTATCAATCGGAGGAGGATTTTCCACCAACTGTGCCTTATCCTTGCTTGATGACTACAAAGATGAGAAGTTGAAACCTGCTCCATATGGGCTGACTTTATCCTTGCAATAAACTCACACTCTGCAACTAAACTTGCTCTGCAACTTGTAAGGGGTTGGATTGAATTTCTTCTCCATGCTAGCTTCCCATATTCCCTAGGCAAATTTGAATTGCCAACATTTCTCCTTTCCATAGCTGAGTCAACATTGCAGAGACGGAACTATGTAAGAGCTTATGGGGGCCACGGCTCCCGAGTAGTTTTGGGTTAAAATAATAATAATTTTCTTGTTATTCGTTAAACATAATCTAATCTATCCTAAGAAACTTGGAAAGGGGGATGTGTGCTTTCCGGAATCACACCCTTTCTATTTCCATGGGAGTATAAGGGATGCATCACTTACACTCCACTCCACTTGTTTTTAAAATATTAAGATATATTAGTTATTTTTTGTTTGTTAAGAGCCACTATATATTGTTTTTTGTATCGGGTGTTATTTAAACATTTAAATGCTTTAGACTATGTTCGTTTTGGGATCCCAAAATCCAACCTCTCTTTCTCTACACACGGTCTTCAATCAGTTTTCCCTTCAATTATTTCTCTCATTTTTCTTTTTATCTCTCTTCCACTCATTACTCAAAAAAATCTTCTCAAAACCCAAATCAAATAAACTATTAGATTCCCGAACCTTGAAATTTCAAAAGTTATTATTCATAATTCGGCCCCCGCGTTGAATAAATCCCAGTTCCGTCAGCTCCATCATACAACCTATCATTGGGTGGCGATGCATTGCTGGCTTCCATATCATCATCTCCCACAGTTGAGACTGAAGCATCGTTTGGAACTTGAGCAGCGGCTCTAATGGCACTGTCCTCTTCAACGACTCTGACCATACAGGGATGCCCATTAATCTAGACATAACTTACCATCAATCTTTTGAATAGCTTCCGTCGCTATAAGCATTCTTCCTTTAGAAAAAGAAAATACAATGGACGGGTTGTGTTTTTCATGTTTTCATTGCCTCTAGCTTCCCCCCGTCGGATTATCTTCCTTGTGTTGGAACCGGAATTCGTTTATCACTAGAAAAATAGATTGCAACACATGTACAAAAAGTAATCAAGACTAGGAAACTTACTAGGCCAATTTCAGCCGTCTGGAAATTGACAATCGAGGCTAGTATTTTTATGAATAATAATACTATATCCTTAAAGCAAATTCGTCCTGGCCCTACACAAGTGCTCTTGGTTGTGGCGGCCATGGCTCGGCGGGGTGAACTAGGGGATGGCCGCGTAACAATGACTAGACAGATCCGTGGACTTAAGGGTTTTATATATGGACCGGCGGTGCACAGTGTTCACTATGCCTCTGCCAGACCAGTGCTGCTGGACCAAGATCGTTCACCAACGGGGGAACCATGGATCTGGGTACAGGATGGTTGGTTATGACTCCCTGTTCGGCAGCGTCCCGCCGGACCAATTAGCAACTCTACAAAGGTTCGAATACAGTCGGGTTGTTTTGATGGGCAGAATTGACAACTACCAAGCCACCCTTGCTCCCTAACTTAGAGAGGAAGTCAGGAAGAGTTGGGTAGGTGTGACAGGTGGCGTGGCATCGTTTCCCCTATTGCAGGAACAGATCGTGGGGATCATGACAGGCCTTAGATTGTGGGCCTGATTTGGCGCCACGATTGACGAAACAATCACTGAGTGCGTGTTGCAGGCGAGTGGGCTGGTCTCCACGTTTCCTTTTCCTACAAAAGGAGTAATCCGCCTAGAGGGAAAGGTAATTGACTCTCTCTCACCGAAACCCTAAGTATAACTTAAACAGCGTCTCTTCCTTCCTAACTTGACCATCGGAGTGCCTATCTCGGACTCTCTACGATCCAGATTTGGCACTAACACGGGTGTTAAGTGTGCAGGTCTCAACTGCGTTCGATATATCAACCTAGCCACCATCCTAAAGGGTTCAACTGAAGAAACCACGACACCATAATTGGCGACTCTAATGGGGAAACTTTTCTAACTCAGATCTAGTGGTGACACTTTTTGTCCTCGCATCCCATCTCCCTTTTTCTCCTCCTCTCGTTCAAAGATGACTGGCACGGAAGGACAACTTCTCGATCTCGCGTACTTTGTTCCAAACTCCCAAGCTCACCAAGCCTCCCCAACAACTCAGCAAGTACGGGTGGATATGGGAGTAACATCCGCCTCGAGTAATTAGCATAATTTATATTTTTAATTGAGTTATGTGCTTAAACATAATTGACATGCCCGATCGTGATTTAGTTATTAATGTGACTGGTGGAGATGAGATGGAGTGTGAGAGTGCATGCATTTGCATACACTATTAATTCTTTTGTGGCTTGATAAAACAAAAGATAGGGTTATGTGGGATGTTCACACGTGATAATTTCCTACGAAACGCTTTTATCTTCCATGTTTGTTTTTTTTGTTGTTCTTAACGTCACCTTTTGAGAGAGAGAGAGAGAGAGAGAGAGAGAGAGAGAGAGAGAGAGAGAGAAGCCGTGGAGAAGAAAAAGAAGAAAGAAAGAAAGGGAAAATTAGGGTTAGGTTGAATTGAAAACTTTGTATGATAATTCATGCTCTTCTACATTTGAATCTATGATTTTACTGTACAATTCCATACTTGGCATGTAGCTAGCATTGAATTGAATTCATGAGAGAGGGTTTTAGAAGTTGGAGTTGGGTTTTATCTCAGGGAATTTCGTGCATCTTCTGGTTATGCAAAATTGTGTTTTAAGCAAAGTTGAATTTGTCCTCTTTTTGATGAATTTTTCTCATCGACACGCCGACCATGTTATTTTCTGGTATTTTTACTATAGAAGATAGATGCCTCTATGTGTGTAGCTTATGCTGGAAAAATTTTAGAATTTTGTATGTAGTGTGGAAAAAGATAAAAATCATGCACCAAACTGCTGTCAGATTCGTGTACGTGTTGACAACACTGACACATCTTGAAGAAACGAACATATCTCCTAGCTTGGGTATCTGTTTTATGCACCGTTTCTTGATTCTGAAACTAGACTTACATACCTTTCTGAATATGTAAGGTTTGTGCCTTATGTCCTTCTAGGCAAAACCAATTTTTGTTATGAAGTTAATGGTTTGGTAACTCTGAAAATCTAGGTAGCTTTTGGAGCTGTGTTCTTCATCAATTTTGTCATAGTTAAATGTTCTTACTAACTATGGGTTCTCATGAGTCTTAAACATTGATCAATTGGTGATGAAATCATTGGAAAATATTGAGTAGATGATTTTTAATGAGCTTTTGAATGTACACTGTTTTGTTGGAAACTGTGATTTCTGCTTTAATTTTGTAACTTTTGTTGAGCGTATCTTGGTCATTCGGATTTTGATTGGGGCAAATTTTATATCAAGATTGATGTTTTCAGATTGTTTAAGCCTAATGTTGTAACAATCTGGGCATTTTGAGGCCCATAGGGTGTTGATGGGCTTTGCCCCTAGGTGTTTGGGCCTCGATTCGTTTTTCAACTTTTGCTTGGATCCCCTCCTCTCTCCCCCACTGGATATACCCTAATCAAGTTTCCCTAATAAAATTTTTGCCGTTTAAAAAAAAACCCAAAACAAGAATACATGTATAATGGGCCCACCATCAAACTATATAAACCCATATATTCTTGGTTTCCCACTAACATGAGTCCTTTCCAACTTCAATCAAATATCATTTGATTATTTTGGAATCAATTTTTATTCACTCCCAAATGGTTATAATTTAATAATTAAAATTTCTTTTTATCCAACATTTACCCACATGAATAAAATTGGCTGGATAAACAATGTAATGTAAAATGCAGATATAGCGAGAGTACAATAGGGAATTTTTTTTGTATAGAGTAAGATAGCTTTTGGCTTTGAACCTCCCATTGTGAGTTACTATCGGATTTACTAGCTAACCAGTGAACATGATATCTTGAACTATTTAGTCGTTTGTGTAAACAAAGAAACAAAGACAACAGTAGTCACACAAGATCTTTCCAGACACAATTTGGTTCTTACGATTGTGTCCATTTTAGCACTGGAACATCGTTTGGTTTCAAAGAGTACTTTAAAGAATTCAGCCTTAAAAATCTCATAGAAGCGGCCAACTTCACACTCACATTGATGATTTTTCTTAAGAGTTCCTGCTATACCCCACTTATAATTTCCACAGTATAAGAATCATTAAAAGCATGGCTTAACCTGAAACGTTGCAGGCATCACTGTTTCACCATAGGAATGAGTTGGAGAGATATCTCCTCAGTGTTACTCCTAGGTCTCATACAACTCGGTTGTCCAATTGAACCTAGATCTTGGGATCTCCAGTCAGTTAAGTTGGGTTGCCGTTATAGAGCCTTTTAATTGTTAAGTTTTAGCCCTATTCCCCTCGATGAACGGACAACTGACTCTCTTGTTAACCCTTTGATTAGCGAATCCGCGATATTATCCTTTGAGTTTACATACAATAGTGATAACCTCATTTGAGAGTAGTTGTCTAACAGTATTATCTTTATGATGTATGTGTTGAGACTTACCGTTATACATATTATTCTGTGCTCTGCCGATTGTTGATTGACTATCACAATGTATGCAAATAGCTGGCACAGGTTTAGACCAATTCGAAATATCTTCCAAAAAATGACGAAGCCACTCAGCTTCTTCACTAGCTTTATTTGAAGCTATGAACTTTGATTCCATCGTGGACCAAGTGATACACGTCTGCTTAAAGGACTTCTAAGACATAGCTACACCACCTAATGTGAACACATATCCACTTATGGATTTTGAGTCGTTGGTGTCGGATATCCTGTTAGCATCACTATAGCCTTCTAGTACCGCTGGATACCGAGTATAGTGCAGTCCATAATCTTTGGTAAACCTTGGATATCTAAAAACCCTGATTATTGCCTCCCAGTGATCCTTCTCTGGATTATTGGTATACCTACTCAGTTTACTAATCGAATAAGCTATTTCAGGTCTTGTACAATTCATTAAGTACACTAGACTGCCTATAATCCGTGAGTATTCCAATTGGTGTACACTCAACTAGTATACTTGTACAAATGCAAGGTTAGATCTTCTAGTGTTTTGGATATAGATTCGTCATACGTGTTGAACCTCTCAAGTATTTTCTCAATATAATGCTTTTGAGACAAGACGATTCCTTCAGACGTTCTAGTAATCTTGATTCCTAGAATGACGTCTGCTATACCCAAATCCTTTATGTCAAATTGTAATGCCTACGAAAACAAATTTCGGATTATTCATTCCAAATATAACTATATTGCTTGATAGAGATTTCCCCAAAAAAAGGGGGAAGGTTTTGACATTTCTTTCTATTAATTCCATGTATTTAAAGCCTGTCTTCTTTCTTTCTTTCTTTTTCTGTTATTTCATTTGTGATCTTGATCATTTATTCTTGGGACAATAGGCTGGGAGTAGAATTAGTTACTTCAAGCTAATAGATTTTTGAATTAAGCAGAAACTTAGGTCTTCCCGCCAGGACCCCCATACAAGAATACACGTCCGAAGTAATCTCCTTGGTCTCCTTTATCCGCGACGCGATACAACTTGTTATTGTCAGCAAATCCTTCTGTGTTATCAACATCCACTGTCTGACCATACTCATTACGGACTACAACCCGCTTGAAGTATGCATTTAATGAGATGAACGGTGTTATAGGAAAAAACCCAGTGCCCATAGGTGGTGCAACAGTGCCCGGTGGACTAAATGTCTCGCCTCCCCATTCAACATAGTTAGCCAAGTCTCCTAGCCGGGTAAATATGCGTTTTGGCCAAAATCCAACCGCAACGTTTTCTTCTTCTAGTATGACCCACCAATTTCCAGTAGGCTTGTCCTGTTTTGAATCGTGGTGGAGTGATAAAACTTGGTCAATTTTGACAAAATATTTGGAAAAAATCGTAGGTCGAAAAACTTCATACATTCGCACAAATAAGAAGGAATATTAAGTAAACACTAACAGAAGAATGGCATTATACTTCAAGTTTCTTCCTAGCCAAAGAACTTTCTTCATGAATGTTAGTACGATATAAGAAGCCACTTGGAAACCATCTCGTTCGATCATTTTCCTTCTTTTTTTTAATAGCAAAAAATAATTTTATTAATCTGTAAAAATAAATTACAAAGATTAAAAGGACCCTAAACACGAGACATCATAATGGAGCAAGAGAAAACCCAAAGAAGGCAACACTCGGGACAATCATTTTACCTTCAGTAGGTAAAAATACGAATGCGATTTTCATCAAACCGTCATTTTTATTTGTTTATAAATCAGATTGAGACAAGTCTAGTTAGGTCAACTGTGATTTTTAAACTAATAAGATGGTGCAAAGCAATCCAAAAAAACTTCTAAGTTTGGCTCACAAAAGTGGGCTAGAAGTAGACCATTACAAAGACCAACAGTTTATCAGTGCACCAAACCTCTTTCGATGTGGTGTAGGAAAATTTTACAATACGCACTCCTATTTAGTTGGATACAGTATGCACCCCCAAAACACTTTGAATTCATAAGATTCTTTTATAGGAATGCTAACATACTTTTTCTATGAAATGCATAAAATTTCCATAAAAGTTCATAGCATTTGCAAAGAAACTCATAATATTTGCTTGAAAAATTCATAACGACATAAAAACTTACAAGTGTTATGAACTTTTGTCGAAATATTATGAATCATTATGCAAAATTTATGAAATCAAGATAGATATTATGAATTTTTATGCATGATGTAATGACTTCAAGGTCATTCAAGTTAATAGACCCCAATTGCTCAAGTGTAGCTCCTCCAATCCATATAAAGATTAAAAATAAATAAAAAAATTAGTAGTAAATCAAACACGACTCTCAAGATCGAGTTTATAGTTTTACCCTGATGATGTACACTGGAGTAGTAATAGGGTCTATTCCAGGAATAGAAACTGGATCAAAATAGGCATCGAGCTGTATATCTGGTCTCACAATAACAAACCCAGGGCATCGGGTATTGAAACAATGAGTTTGTCCAGCCTGTTGTAAAATACGAATGGACAACTAATGAGGGTAAGAAATGTGCCCTACACTAATTTAAGGGAAATGCACCCCAAGAAAGAGAGACTTACATTAAAATGTATATATCCTCGAGTTCGACCGTCACCATAGAGGGATGGATCAACCTGAGACAAATGAAAAATTAGCAAAGAAAAGGATCTTTTTCATAATTATTTTTTGATCGGCAATCTATTTCATTATTGGAGAGCTTTTGTGCAAGTATTGCCAAGGACTAGAAATATTAGAAATTGAGGCCCTTTTGTTTGTCTAGGTTAAAGCATGTGATTCAAATACAAGCAAACCAACTATTTTGCACTCGGGTTTCAGCTTAATTTGTAGTTAGGATTTAATATGTGCCACATGAAATTTCACAAAATATGTTGAGAGACGTCTTGACCTCAAACTTAAAATAAAGAAGTGAAAATGTAAGGCAGTCAATATATATATATATATATATATATAAATATATATCAATCAAATTGAGGAATCAAAATAATTGAAGGCAGAAAGACTAACCCTCCAACCAGATTCTATGCTATCAAGACCATTTTGAATCTTCACTCTTGCTGCACTATATTGACCACCATTAACATGTGGACGGTATAAAGTAATAAGTGCTCCAGCTCCATTGAACTTCTTCCTTGTAACTCTTGTCCGAATTACAGCATACTGAGCCACAATATCAAACAAAACACATTTGGTAGCCATATTTCATTTGAATCAAGTCCCTTCACCAAATTTGTGTGGATGTTGGGATAATTCTTGCGTATCAGTATGCATGCATGTACGTTTTTGTGAAATTGTTGTTAATACTGTAGTTTTTAGACATGTAGTGTTCAAGGTTAAAAACAGGTTTGAATTCTTGACCATGGTGAATATTTAGGCAACCAAAACTCAAGTTGGTATGACTTTAATTGAGTCTATAATGGTTTAACGATAAAACTATCAATTTCATTAAGTACTTGTTTCTTTTGTTAATGGAGAGATATTCTGGTAGTGGTTTACTCAGCTTGATTACCAAAAATATTTGTGGACAGAAGAAACACATGGGCATTTGGACTACTCTAAATGGCGATTTGAAACGTAGAGGCAAGAAAAAGGCAAACAATCGGCATTACTATTGTAGAGTAGTACAGACCTATACCATGCAAAATAACTACAAATAACTTACATGAGTACCGGGCCTGTTTTCTTCCGAGGATATTGTTTTTGAAGCCAGTTTCTCTCTGATGAGATCTTCCATAGTGACTCTTCTTATAGGAACTGTTCCAAGAGGGCAGCCTCCGCCTCTTAGGCCCGCCGTACCTGTGGGTTTAGTACCATTTAATGCAACTTCATCTCTTGCTTTCCAAGTTGATGAAGTAGGTTTCATCTGCATTTCAAATCAATTGAAATAAATAAGTAATTAATCTAGTCTTACGCTAGAGATATATGAACATGAATTAATACGTGTAGACTACAAAACCTTATAGTGGAATGTGTGGTTCTTCAGTAAAGGATGATCGAAGAAGGGTTGTTTGTAGAAATCCACACAATCGATTATATCTCCATAGTCACTCTATTAGCATTGCAAATCCCTCGTTAATTCTCATATCTTGAGTAAAAGAGAGTTTACATTAGTCAAAACTTACGATATTATATATTTTGAGCTCACATGTATCGTTTTGACAGCAGGCTTGTTCAAAAGCTCAATTTGCTTCTCTAACTCCAAATATTCTTCTTCAGATAAACCCGTGCCTCCTTCGACGCCGTTGTGGCACACGAGAAGAGAAGAAATAAAGAGCAGCACTAGAATGACATGTAAATCCATGTATTGGTCTGAAAACTGGAAGAAGAGTTAGACTGTGTTGCGACATCAAGTACGTTCGTTGCTTAAAATTAAAGAACACATGCACCAGAAAGAAATGTGAACACAATATTGAAACGTACATTAGAACCATTGTATAAACAGTACTCCACAATTATGAAAATGACCTTAATTATATGCATATGATACTAGCTAGAGAACATGCATATGCTTAGACGTGACGAACAATGTTAAAATTAAATAATGTTTAAATGAGAGAATGGGATGGGATTAATTTAAACTCATACCGCACATATGTTAGAGCTATACCAGACGAAGAGGTGTGTCGATGGAAAAATATGTGGACTCCAATCGCCCATTGGGTCTCTATTTATACGTACAGTTTGTCAAACAATTAGTTCGTTTTCAAATGCATGAAAAAAGTTAACAAAATATACTATATATCTTAATTAAATGCATGCCTTTTTCTTTACAAAAATGAAAAGAAAAAAGAATTGCATGCATTTTTTTTATTAGAGTTGAAAGTTGCAATATTGTCTATGAGCATTATAATAAGCAGTGGCGGACCCAAGATTTGACTCATGTGGGGACACATTGTACCAATAGTCATAAGCAAAAATCTGCCTTGTTCTTTTTCCTTTTCAAAAAGAATTTTTCAAAAAAATTCTCATACATTTCTCATACTTTCAACATTTCTCTCTCTATGTCTCTCAACTTATTACCTCTACTATTTTTCAAAAAAAAATTCAATACCAATCCAAACAACCCATCACAAACTATGGAAAATTGAATTGTAAATTTCAATCATCGAGTAAAAACCAAATAAAGAAATGAAGGCCTAATTTTTCCGAACAAACAAAATATATATTACGAACCTTAAAAGGAAGAATAAAAGGACCTAATTTATGTAGTCCCAAATAAAGTCCTTTTAATAAAAATATTACTTTTGCCAATCAAAAAAGTTTTATGTAGCTCCAAATTTAATTGATGATTGGTGAGGGAAACGGTGAGGTGACCAGTGATGACCACAGAGACGAGCGATCGGCAACGACCAAGTAAATTGAGTGTCGAGCGAATTCTCCCGTCAAGTTTTTTGTGTGAATTTCTGATTCTTCCACTCATTTTTGCCTAAAAAACATTGATTTTTACCTTAAAAAACTGCAAAGTTAAAAAAGAAAAAGAAAAAGAGAATGGGATGGGATGGGGTGGGGGCACGTGACCCCACGTGCCCCTGAATAAATCCGCCACTGATAATAAGTCATGGTATAATGTAGGCTATACAAAGTATCAGCATATCCTGTACGATTTTCTTCGTAAAAAAATAGACCCATGCAGGGAAAGTTTTATTCGAAGGGAAATCCGGACAGATTACAAAAGATTTGACTTTACTCGAAATAAATTACTTGTAACTTCAAAAGTGCCATTCCAGTTTTAAGAAATCTTGCCAGATTACAGTAGAAATTAAGCTGGGTCGGGCTAGAATCTAGAATTAACTAATTCAAGATGCACTCATGCACAATGAAATCTAGACTGATTGCCTGGATAGTGTACGTACTAGAAATAATCATACAAGATGCATTCACAATGAAGTCTAGCTCGATTGTTGTATAAACTTTATTCAGCATACCTGGAGGGTTACCAGGATGATGAGGAAAACCACCATGGAGTTGTGCACCTTCTTCATCTTCTTCAAAGTACTTTGTTAGTTATCTCTCATAAACAAAATGCCGTAGTTGGATGTGAACTGTTTCGAAATCTTGAAGAAAATGAAGAACTATTTGTTGTATTATTACACATTTGACGTGTATGGGTAGTCCTATAGTACACACTCCTTATTAGGGGGTACATACGCACTATGATTTTAAATTCTTGAATTTAAAAGTGAATAATCTGGACCATACATTTATTAAATCAATTAATAAAATGAAAAAATGGTTTAGTAGGTAGTAATAGGTTATTCTCTCTTTCTTGACTCTCTCTCCCTCTCCCTCATTTGTAAAATATTGCAAATTATATAACATAACCATAATTGTTATGAGAACACAAAAAATTGGTATTTTTTTACCACAATGTGCCGTACTAAAAGAACATTTAGGATTGTGCATTCAATATACTTGATATAAAATCAATTTATCTGTTGTAACTGAATGTACAATTGACTTGCAACCGCGACACAATAATGACAATTAAAACCATTGATTTCGTTATATTTGTTGATTAAATAATTCACTTAATTTTTTGGTTCGATAGGGTTTAAAAAGCCCTCTAATGATAAGCGATCAACTTCATTCTTGTATCTGGATACATTAAATTTTTTTGATTACGCAATTGTCGATATCTAATTTTGGTGACAATACTGAATATCGTATAATTTGATATTCTAACAGTTATGATCGATCATTCTAATAATATACTCGCTAACGACGTTTAGTTATGGCATGGTATTTTGCCGATTATAACTATCGTTAACTGAATATTCTGATTGAATTTTTTTATACGACACGTTGTAGGTATGAAAACGTTAATTTATGGTGTTGTCATAACAAATTTGATTATATTACTGAACTTATAGTTTGGTATTTTGTTGATTATAACTATCGTTAACTGAACATTCCGATTGAATTTTTTTCATATGGTAGTGGTATGAAAACATCAATTTATGGTATTGTCATAATAAATTTGGTTATATTATTGAATTTGTGGTATGGTATTTTGCTAATTATAACTATCGTTAATTGAACATTTCGATTGAATTTTTTTATACGACACGTTATGAAAATGTCAATTTATGGTGTTGTCATAACAAATTTGGTTATATTACTGAATTTATGGTTTGATATTTTACTAATTATAACTGTCGTTAACTGAACATTCCGATTGAATTTTTTTATATGACATGTTGTGAGTATGAAAACGTTAATTTATGGTGTTATCATAACAAATTTGATTATATTACTGAATTTGTGGTATTTTGGTCTTGTTACGAATATTTTAATCAATTTCCTTTGCTATGACAATTGTGGGCATGAAAATGTCAAATTATAGTATTGTCATAACAATTATGATGTGTTATATAATTTGTAATATTTAAATATGTTTTCTTTTTATACAACACGTTATGGTAAGAAAATGACAATTTTAAGTGTTGTCATAGCAAATTTGGTGATATTACTGAATTTGTGGTATTTTACACATGTATTTTGTTTGGGTAAAATAATTGTTGATTCTGGTACGACATATTTTGATTTTCTTATAGAATATCATACGTGCCAAAAAAATTTTGGTACGACTCATTGTTATAAGGTAATGCCAATTTATGGTGTTATTATAATATTTGTGGGTAGCATTATTTAATTTGTGATATTGTACACATATATTTGGTTGAGGTATACGTATTATGGTTTCTGGTACGAATAATTATGGTTACATAATAACAATATTTTTTAACTATGGGTAACCTGCTAATGACCTGTTCAACAGGTAAATTTTAAAATAAAAGTCGTAACTAGCATAAAAAATATGTATTAGAAAACCAAAAATCATCATAATGAAAATCACAAATTGTCATAATTTAGACATACAGTATACCATGTGTTCCTTAATTTTTAAATGTTCACACAATCTGGAAAATCTATTGTAATTAACCCGACTAGATTTTCATTTTGAACGCATCCTGCATAATTTATTTCTAGTTTGACCAAATTTATTAATTATAGAGAGATCCGCCGTGAACAAGTTTTTCACGGAATCGTGCAATTGTAGCTGTCTGTTTTCGCAATCAATGGTTGAGATTGCTTTTCAGTTTGGACTGGTGAAAATTATTTTAATTGATTTCAATTAATCTGGACCATTTAAAAATACTTTGGACGCACGCGATTGGGCTCCGTAAACCCATTTTCACAGAAACTTCCGTAAAAAAAAAACATATTCTCTTTATTGTAATCTACCTAGCTAGATTTCCTTGTGAATGAGTCTTATACTATGATTTATTTTTAGTTCAGACAAATCTTTCGTAATCCATCTAGATTTTCCTATATATGAATGCATCTTCATTACATCATTCCCTGTGCCCATTTTTTCCCTGATGAATCACACGAGATTTACCGATAATCCCTTAACTATCTTATTGTGTATGTTCATGCATGGACAGGAAATCCCTAATCAAAAGGCATGCAATAAAGACAGGATTGTTGGTCTCATGTGCCTATATATCGGTGGACAAACTAGTATTTAAATACTACATCTCAAGGGGAGATTGGAGTCCAAATATTTCTCTCCCCAAAATACCTTTGTTGTGTTACTAACTCAATCACATGTCAGGTATGTATGTATTTCAAATCCAAGCCACTTTCTCATTTCACCATTTTCGCCGGCCTGATAATTTGCTTTTATCTGAAAATTGTGATACTTTTTTATACGTAGAGAAATTCTAGTATATTTTTAGAGACGAAAGAACATCATGGATCGGTTGTGATTTAAACGCCTGACATGAACCATGCAAGCTTTTAGCACTTTTTACCACTTGATCAGTTAGACACCATGCAAGTTCATATGAAGAGAATCAGGAATCTGCAATGTGAATTAACGATAAAGAGGAAGTCAAGATCTTTTGCTTTTTTCTGAAGTTAAATAAAGGGATATATATATGCAGTTTCGTTTTCTGTTTAAAAATTACAAGTACAATGGCACCTGTCCATATGATGTATATCGATGTTTATGTTTGTGTGTTAATTTGTTCCCAATTATGATTGTCAGATCACTAAGTCTTACTCTACTCTAATTTAATTTTGTAGACCAATCCTTGTATTTGTATGGTGTTCTACTACTCTGTGCGTCCTCTTTTCTTGTTGGCCACAATGGTACGCAAGAAGGCATAGGTGTATCTAGAGAAGAAGAGCTGGACTTGGAAAAGCAACTTGAGCTTCTCAACAAGCCAGCAGTCACAACTATACATGTATGCCAAAATCATTCATTGTTTCGAATATTAATGAAAAATCTCTTTTGCTCCTTAGGCATGCATGCATATGAAACTAATAACAAGGGATTGTAATGCTAACAGACTAACTATGGAGATATAATCGATTGCGTGGATTTCTACAAACAACCAGCATTTGATCATCCCTTGCTGAAGAACCACACTTTCTCTTATAAGGTTTATTGTCTCCACATATCCTCCTCTATCTCTAGCATAAAATTGGATAACTAACTTTTTGGAATGATTTGACTCTTGCAGATGAGACCTACTTCATTACCTAGAAGAGTAAAAGATCAAGTTTTGCCAAAATTTGCCGAACCCGTGACAAGAGGGCTAAAGGGAGGAGGTTGCCCTATTGGGACAGTACCTATTAGGAGAATCACCAAAGAAGATCTCATCAGAGAGAGACTCCGTTCGAAATTAAAGTCATTTGAAGATAACTCTCCGGGTACTCATGTAGGTCATCCATAGTCTTTTTTCTTGCATAGCAAAAAAAGGGAATATTAGTCATACTTCATAGTAATATAGATACTAGTATTACTTGTTTTCCCTATTCATGCCTCATCAGTTCAGAGCTACATTTGGTCATATATTCACATGCTTCTATCAGAGAATATAATTGTTTACTGGATTCATAAAAGGGATTTTATTTGTAATAGGCTATAAAGCCTATAATTCTCCCAACCACCATGCATGAGGAGAATTAACAAGTGACAAAAGAAAAGATACTCAAAGAAATGAACATATTTTGTGAGTTGAGAAGTAATAGAAACACTCATTGGGTGTTAGATATTAGGTTATTTTCCTTGTTCATTAAATTGTGTTATATTGAAAACTCAAACATAAGAAGTGAGGCAGAGACAGATTCAGATTTAGACATGGGAATTGTCAAATTAAGAATGGGGACACGGTTACTATGGTGGACAAGGTGAAAAGATTTATATGTGCTATGATATATTTGGTTTTATTCACACACATTAAATATATAAATGTACCATGTGTGTGTATATTTATACATATGCATAATTTTCACCTTATTTTCTTTTAAGACCATAATTTAACTACTAAAATATGTTTTACTTCTATGGACTGACTTCTACCATTTCTCTACCCATGTGTAAATTCAGACATGCGCATTGTCAAAATGTTCCCACCTTGTGAGACGTGAAAGCAACGACTAGTTTGGTGTGTCGTTGCTTCATAGATTCATACCAACTGGAGTTGTGCTTACTTTCAATATTCACTGTGTACAAAAATTCAATCCAGTCATGAAGCTTGAACAAAAAATATTACGAATAATAGCAATAATATTACATGCATTATGCATAGATGTAGTATCTACTAATATGCCTATGTTATGCCAAATCCAAATCCAAAATGGTGAAAAGGTAAAGATTCAACCAATTATAGTTGACATGATTTTTGCATTTATATTGCTCAGTATGCTGTACTTCGAACAACGGCTAATTCAAACAAGAAGTTTGTTGGAGCTGGAGCACAAATTAGTACGCACAATCCGCATGTTGATGGTCGACAATATAGTGCAGCAAGAGTGAAGATCCGAAATGGGCCTGACAGTTTAGAAACCGGGTGGAGGGTAAGTCTTCCGCCTTTGTCAAAATTCAAATTCTCAAATTAATGAGTGATTTAACTTATAGATTACCATAGTCTACCTCGGATTCTCTATTCATCACATTAAGGAAAATATAAACCCTAACCTAGAGAAGAAAATAGAGAGAGAATCTGAGTTTCTCATTTCTTGAATTCGAGATATAATTCCTTTTCTTGATTACAAAGGGAAAGATACCAGCACCATATATACAATTATACACAGCATAGTTAGCTTAACAAACTAACTAACTAACGACTCACTAATCAACTCACTTAAACACACTTAATGACTCTTACTAACGTGCCCCTGCAAATTCATGGGTGTGCCAACAACCATGAGTTTGTTTTTAAGAAAAAGAAAACGAGTTGTAGACAAAGACTTGGTAAAAACATCTGCTACTTGATCTTCAGTACACGCATGATGAACAAGAAGTTAATTAGATAAGACTTTTTCACGGACAAAATGGTAGTCAATCTCAACATGCTTTGTTCTTGCATGATAGACAAGATTGGCAGCCAGAGTAATTGCGGACAAGTTATCACACCAATTTGTTGGAGGAACAGGAAAGGAAATACCAAGTTCTATCAACAAATTCTAAATCTATGTAACTTTAGTAGTAGTCTGGGCTAATGATCTGTATTCAGCCTCTAAAGAATATCTAGCTACCGTATGTTGTTTCTTGGCACTCTAAGAAACAAGATTGGATCCCAAAATTAAACAATAAACAGTGGTTGATCTCTTGTTTATTCTATCTCCTACGCAATCTGCATTTGAAAATGCAGTTAAAGACATGCCACTAGGAGTCAAATGCAGTTAAAGACATGCCACTAGGAGTATATAACAGCCCTTGATTAAGAGAACCTTTTACATATCTAAGAATTCGTTTCACAACCACAAAATGACTATGTTTTGGGCTATGCATATGCTGACAAGCAAGGTTGACAACATAAGAAATCTCAGGTTTTGTAAGAGTCAAATACTGAAGAGAGCCTACTATAGCTCTAAACAAATGATTATCAGAGAAATCTGGATCAAGATCATAACGTGCAAGTTTGGATGAAGAAGGAGAAGGACTAGGTTTATAGTCCAACATGCCTGCTTTGATTAAGAGATCAGTGGCATATTTGGTTTGGGACAAGAGAACAACAGAACCATGTTACAGAACTTCAATCCCAAGAAAATAATTGAGAGAACCAAGATCCTTCATCACAAACTTGGAACTGACAATAGACATTAACTCTGTAATATAGAATGAATTGCTTCCAGTATGCAGAATATCATCCACATACCCTAAAACCAAAGTAAGACCTGCAGATATTTGCTTGATAAACAAAGAAGAATTAGCTTTGCTCTGATGAAACCCTTGTTGAATAAGAAAATCAGAAAAGACAGAATACCATGCTCTTGGTGCTTGCCTCAATCCATAAAGTGCTTTAGAAAGCTTACAAACATACTGTGGATGAATGGGATCCTTATATCCTAAAGGCTGTCTCATATACACATCTTCATCAATTATGCCATGCAAGAAAGCATTGGACACATCTAGTTGTTTTATAGGCCAAGCATTATGAACAGCCAAGCTCAGAATAACGCTAACAATGGGCTGCTTAATGATAGGGCTAAATGTTTCTGTAAAATCAATCCTTTCAGTCTATTGGTTTTCATTTTCAACTAACCTAGCCTTATATCTTGCAATAGTACCATCAGAATGTCATTTAATTTTGAATATCCACTGGCATCCAATGACATTGGCCCCCAAAGGAGGAGGGACAAGAGACCATGTACCCTGTTTAACCAATACTTTGTATTCCTCACTCATAGCTTGTTGCCAAACTGTATGCCTTAGAAAAATTTGCAGGTTCTTTTTCTGGCAAAGGAATAGAAAAATCAACTACATTCAAACTCAAAATAGCTTTTGGTTTGAAGATCCCATTTTTAGATCCGGTGACCATAGAGTGATTGGGAGATGAAATAGGAAGAGTAGTAGCTAGGAGAAGGTAAGATAGGAACAAAAGTTTCGGCAGGTTGAGTAACCATTTCAGCAGACTAAGGTACACTGACATTGCCTATTTGTGTGACTGGACTAATAGTGAATGGACAATGTGTATTGTATATGTTGTTGGAATTCACTGATAAAACCCTCCTTGCAAAGTTTCAACCATATGCAGAAATTCTGGTTTGCTTGCATTGATATCTCATTTCCATGCGTTCTTTAACTGAATAAACGAATGTGCCATAGTTCTCCAACATTTATAATCCTTGGCAAAATTGGCCAAAAACTTTTTTAATATTGAAAAAGTTCAAATTTTGCTTTTTTTTTTTGGTCTCAGGTTGATCCAACTCTATATGGAGACAATCGTCCTCGATATTTCATACGTACAGATGTAAGTTTCTCATTTCCGGTGCATTTTGCTTAAATTTGTGCACTTAACATTTCCTAGACTTTTGATTTATGTATTTGTATGTATCAGGCTAAAGGATCTCATTGTTTCAATACTAGGTGTCCAGGATTTATTATCGTGAGATCAGATATACCACTTGACGAAGTTGTGGACAGAGTTTCCATTGTTGGAGGGCCGTTTTATATATTTTTGAGCTACATCATTCGGGTAAAACTAATAATTTCTTTATATTTATACTTTCGTTATGTTACGAACTTCCGATCCTTTTATTCATGGGGTGCATTAGTCAATTGTGCTTATAAAGAGGATAAATTTGGTCAGTATCTGGATTCGAGTAGCATACCATCGGAAAAACTTCCCTGAGCAATTTGGAGATTTTCAGGCTATTTTTTCCTTCCTACGAATTGTAGCCTCCCTTCACCACTGCCAGAGAGATGGCGCGCGTAAGATTAACTGTTGTACACACAATTTGGTCTAACTGCTCTAGTAAAATTTCACTTTTTTGTGTGTCATTAAAGCTTTAAAAAATATTGTTCCATATTTTTTCAATTATTATTTCATCTTTCTGACTCCATCACTACTCGTTTCAGGACCAGGCTAACGGAAACTGGTGGTTTGTAACTGGATCCAACCATGATGAGGTTGGATTTTGGCCGAAGAAAATATTCACTGGACTTGGAGACTTGGCTAATTATGCTGAGTGGGGAGGCGAGTCATTTAGTCCATTGGGCACCAATCTAGCGCCAATGGGCACGGGACTGGTTCCCGTAAAGATACCGAATCATAATGCATACTTTTGTGAAGTTTCAGTCCTCAATGAATATGGCCAGACAGTAGATGTTGATAACACAGAAGAATTTGCCAATGACCATAAGTTATATGGAGTCAAGGATCTTGGTATAGGTGACAGTGGACGCTTTGTCCAATATGGTGGCCCCAGTCATGTGATACTTAACAACTATTAGTTTTGATTCATGTATTCAAATCTATATCCTATTTTCCTTAGAATAATGGCAAAAGATTATAAATGAAATAATCACAAGAAAAATGAGACTCTACTGGAGTAATTGCTTTATATATTCACATTAACATGGAGAAATGGCATGTGGATTTCAATTACTTAGTGAGAATAAATTCTTTCCACCAAAGGTGGAAAAGTGGGGTTTTCCACCGCCGCCTTTTTCGATCCTACCGTGTCTTAATTGTTAATCTGAACCGTTCATCTTGTAAATCCTACATAGTAATGTATCCACGCAAAAAAAAAAAAAAAATTTGATCAAACATCATCAAAAATTGAATTTTGCTTTGCAAAATGGATAGTTTATCTTTATTATTATTGACAGAATCAAATCGTCCATTTTATAAACTAAAATTCAAATTTTGATATATGTACTGACCTCCGATCAAACTGATTTTTTGCATGTAGTACTAGATTACAGGTCTTAAAATTTGAATGGTTCAGATTACAACAATAGACGCTCGGTGGGGCCCAAAATGGACAGTGGTGGAAATGACTGGCGGTGGATAGAATTTATTCTCATCTATCTATCTATCTATACTATATACTAAGCAAATGTATTTTGCCTTTATATCCATCCAAACCCTCTTTCTTAATTATCTAGATTTTTTATTTTTTTTTAAAGAGAGAGAGAGAGAGAGAGAGAGAGAGAGAGAGTAATTGAGAGAGGAAAACGTCGGAGAGAGATGTGGGGGGTTGAATATGGAGGAGAAATTATCCTATGCCCCTAGGACATTGTCACGTGGTACCCCAAAATTTTTTTTCACACATATATGTCACTCGGTGCATATAATAAGACCAATGCTAGCGTGTATCAAACAGGAGACCGAAGAAAATATTAAACTATCTTTTCATCAACTAGCGTTATGCCCATTTGATACAGGGGCTCGAAAAAATCAATGTAGTTTTTTTATCCCGTGCATCGAACGAGCACAAACGCTAGTACAAGTGAACAATATTGTTGGTGGCCGCTATTTGCAGAGTAGTTTCTGCTACGCGTAGCCAATTGCTACCTACAAACCACCACCTTATAAGGATTTGCTACTTGCAGCCAAAAGAATATCCATGAAGTCCCCTTTTTGTCCTTGTATACATTATACATACAACCCAACCCAACACCTCTATCATTCTCTTCCCCGGTCCTTTCTTTTCTCTCTCTTCTCTCTATTTTCTCTTGTTCTGCAGGAGATCCCTACCTCCCCACCCCACGGCACCGCCTCACACCCACCATTACCGCCACCCCGTCTCTTGCTCTCTCTCTCTCTCTCCCCGCCTCCCTACCCCGTCTGTCTCTCTCTCTCTTCCCTATTTCTTCTTCTGTACAGTCCCCACCACAACACCACTCTCACCACACCACGACAGTAGCACAACTTTGAGGCGAAGGACGTGTGAGAAGAAAGCACACCACGCCGGCATCACCAACGATTTCGAAGTGGAATATCGGTAAAATTTTGAATCTTGTTATTACGCGGTTTTTTTTTTTTTCGTTTGATTTTTGTTTTTTTTCCAGAGAAACCCACAGTACGTTATTTTGTGTATTTAAAATTTAATCGGACATTAGAATCTGATTGTTTTTTACAATTTCGGATAGATGATTGTTTGCCCCTATTCGAATTTTAATATCTGAAATTGATTGTCTCATTCGGATTTTAATTTCCGAATGGCCCCCAAGTCGAATATTATAAAAGTTGAATTGTTAGATCATTTAGAATTTAATATACAAAATTTATTGTCTCATTCGGATTTTAATATCCAAATCTTTATACCCCATTTGGACATTACAGTCCGATTAGTCCCCTCTATTTCGATTAGCACCCCTTGGTTGTAACCAGAGCTGCAGCTTTTCTTTCAACCAATTTTTGAATGTCTAAATGTTAAAGCAAGCCAAATCAATGAGCTTTGTAGTCTGTGCACATGTTAATAAATTTGTAAGATGCAATATGCATGAACAGTGCTCAACACACCAGTTGTAGCTCTTTTATTATGCTTATAGAGATGCGATATGGCTTCACAACTATAACTCACAATGTCATGACACGTAGAAACACTTCCAATTTGTAACACAATAACCTAGTGAAAAGTCTGTTTTGATTACACTCCTAGAAATAGTACCATTAACACAAATGCGAAGAAAACCCCTTAATACAAATGCAAAGAAAACCCCTTTCTGAAATAATTAATTACCTTCGGTTTTGATACCAAAGTCCAATTGGCTATGTTCTTCTGAAATGAGTCACCAAAGGATGTTAATGTAGTCAATTGGTAACTTGGTATACTAAAACCAAGAGAAGCACACCTTCATTAGCGTAATACAACAGACTTTTAAAAACCTCCCGTAACTTCTTTTCTGGAAAAGGAGCCACCAATTTTGATTGTTGCATATTTTAGCATGGACAACATGATAGAAATTCATCTTCAAACTAAGTGTTGTATAGTGCAGTAGTAAGCTCATAATAGGACATTTTCCCAACTAATTCTAGACCGTTCTGATGATGTCCTTTTTGTATCAAGTGTCCGAAATGAATTTTTCACATGCATGTTGTTTTTAAGTTGTAATGTTCCACCACCTGCATGTAAAGAGACTCTAGAATACCAACTTCATCAAAAGAACTTATAGTTCCAAATAGAACTGAAACTTTTCCTTTAGGAATGAAGAAAGTCAACAATGTGTAGAATAAGAGTGGGAAAGAGAAGGTGGATTCTACAATGTTTCCTGTATTTGTCTTCAGGCGGAAAGTTTCTGATATTTGTCTTAAGTAGTATCCACCAACATGGCATAGGCTGCCAATGCCAGAGTATCTTGAAATATTTGACATGTCAACCACCAAACAAAACAACACATGACCCATAAACACAAACATGAAAGGCAAACAACTACTTTGTCACATCAATAGTTGTCATATAGTTTTTTGTGGACATAGGATAAAGAGTGAGAGAAAGAGATCCATTTGCAACATGCATAGCATAACAAGAAATCCTGTGTTAGTCCTGTTTTGTCTTTATTATTTGTAAAATGTAGCCATCAGTGTGTCGAATTGTTTATATGCCTAAGGATTCTTCTGTTCATCTATTAATCACCATGCATGAATTGTTAGCTCATTCAGAATTTAATATCCAAAATTTATTGCCTCATTCGGATTTTAATATCCAAATCTTTATAACCCATTCAGACATTACTTTCCGATTAGTCCCCTCTATTTCGGTTATTAGAATCTGATTTACTTATCTGTATTCAGAAATTAGTACCCGATCCTCCTATCTTTAATTCATGTGTTCTAACCATAGTTGTCAAATATTGAATCAAATTGAGAATCAGATTGACCTTTTTCCCAATTATAAAAGTTGAATTGTTAGCTCATTCATGTGGTTTCATATTAGTCAAATGCAACAATGTGATAAACTTTGATTCATGTATAGATTCATATCGTTGTGTGAATCGTACGATTTTGACAACTATGGTTCAAATGTACAGGAAATGAAACGAGTTCCTCCTACCGTTTCTGCAAGGAAGAGGAAGGCTGAGCAAGCTTTAACTTCAGAAAGTAAACGAGGCAAAACACGAGGACGAAGGCAGAGGCAAGAGGTTGGGGCTGAGGAGGATGTGGTGGTTGAGCAACATCGTGAGGTAGACTTTAGTACCTAGTAGAAAAATAAATACTATAGTATAATGGATATGTGCATGTAAATGTTAAGGATTTGCTATAAAAATGAAAGCTTATATAACATAATAAAGTTTTGCATGTGGTTTCATATTAGTGAAATGCAATAATGTTTGCATAAACTTTGATTCATGTATAGATTCGTATCGTTTTTGCATGAATTGTACGATTTGGACAACTACGGTTCTAAGGTATTGTTTGCAATGTACAGAAAATGAAACGAGTCCCTCCTACCATTTCTGCTAGGAAGAGGAAGGCTGAGGGAGCATAGCAAGCCCTAGTTCGGATCGTTACTTGAGTTGTTACGCTAGGTGCCGGCGCCGTGACCGTACTTGAGACTTGGTGTTCTCTGACTTGTTTTTTATGGACTTTATGGCTTGATCTTGATGGAATTTATGGCTTTGTATTTATTTTGGACACTTTATGGCCATGGTTTATGGACTACTTTTCATGGTGGAATGATTTTGTTGTATTACGGGTAACTATTAGGATATTTGTAATAATTGGATATCGTTAAAATATGAATGCTAAATAGGGCACCAAAACGTAAATTTTATGATTGAATCATTCTTGATACTTTCCTAGGCACAAATAATTCGCTACACAATACTCGTATGTGAAAATTTAGATTTAAATAAGGAGTGCCGTATGAACCAACAATGCTCTAGACAAACATAGAACACTACCAAAAACAAGGGTTTGCATAAATTTCATGTTTTACAATAAGATTCTATATATGAACTAAAATTTTACATAAAAGTCCTTCAAGCCAACCTAGTCTAGTTCAATTATGTCCGTCATTGCCACATCGTTTCCCACTATGTTTTTAAACTCTTCGATCTTGTTTGAATATTGTATATCCCATCCATCTGCGAAAGAATCTGAAGTATCATTGAATACTCTTGTCATCACGTTTAACGAGAAAGATTTTTTCTCCAAAAACCCATTTTGTACTTCAGATAACCCGTTGCAATTATTATAGAGAATCTGAAATTTTATTGAATAGTCAAGGCGAAAAAATTTCTACACAAAATCCGTTGTCTTATTTGACAAAATCTCGAGTGTCATTTAATAGTCCTGTCAGCAAATGGGGGAAAAGCACGTAACATCTGGCCGACAGATGGGGGAGACCAAAACAACTCCGTGACATTCTCAGTCTTGTTCCCACGGGTCCAATGAACGTAGTGGTACTTTTCTAGCCGATCCAACAAATGTTGCATTTGAGATTTTCCAGCTTTCTTTATCACTCGATACTTTTGTCATATATTGTACACGGTTTTGATAGACGTTACGTTCTCAAGATCTTGAACCTTCAAATGGGTTAGGATTTCTTTGGGTTTCACTAAAGCGACTAACAAATCAACCACCGTGCTAGTCTACTCTGTTGACAACCTCCCGGCATACGAATGGCCCTCCATGTACATTGCTGGAGGATGGTTGTGGGTGCCATTGTGGACAGAGATAGTCCAACCATCATTGCCCTTTACAGCTTTCAATTCAAATGGGCATTCACATTTTTTGGTGTCCGTGGACCGCACTCTCTTCTTCACAGCTACCTCCTTCCCATCAACTTTCTTCACAAACAACCTATACTTATGACTCCTTTCACATGAAAATCTCATCCTAGGTGTGCGATTCTTAATACATTTCTTAGAACCCTTAATCACAATGATAAACCCGTGTTGTTTACCAGTACATCTTATCCAATCTACCAATGCTTCATTGGATGGAAAAACCTACACACACATAACAAAAAATTATAGCCCGTAATATAAGATTGCACAAGATAAATACTCTATCAAAAAAACACTCACCGTCTCCGTTGTAAAATGCTCCGCATAATCGTATGGAGGACAAGTCGAAGTAGGTATAGTCGATGGCCCTACATAACTACCAAGTGTTGAAGTGTCACCCTATAACACCCAAAGACAAACCAGGTAAGTGTAGAATTCTCTGCAGTTTTATTCAGATATTAATATCTGAAAATTGGCACTAAATTCAGATATTAGAGTCCAACAATGTTGACGATATTCAGATATTAATATCCCAATAGTTGTACATAATTTAGACATTAGAGTCCAAAAAGTTAGTCAAGTTTTGGCACTGTGTATCCAACTGTAAGTGTAGGATTCTCTGTAGTTTCATTCAGATATTAATATCTGAAAACTGGCACTAAATTCGGATATAAGAGTCCAAACAATGTTGACAATATTCGGATATTAATATCCTAATAGTTGTACATAATTCAGATATTAGAGTCTAAAAAGGTAGTAAAGTTTTGGCACTGCGTGTCCAACTGTGTCGGGTCAGAACTGAAATTGAAAATGGAGGGCTTCTGAAATTAAAAATGGAGGGCGGGCTTACCTCTTGCTACGATTTTTGCTCTGTCACTACAACAACTGTGACATGTTTCTCAACATACATTGTGTGATCTTCCGACTCCAAATCGTGGTGTATTGATGGGTCAACTATTTCTTGTTTATCAATGGAGGGAGAGGAAGCAATCGAGGTTCCATTGACAATGTAGGAGGAAGATAGGCAGACTTAGCTGCTGGTGGGTGATGGCAGCTGGAGATGAAAATGGAGGAGTTTGAATGGGGGAGGGAGGAGACGTTCTGGGAGGGAAGGAGGGAGGGAAATCAGGGAGATGATTTTTTGTGGTTGTATGTAATGAGTTATGTGATATTTTTAAAGGGTAAAATGGTCAAATAACATGATTTTTTAGGGGTATAATGGTCAAATTACATGAGGGCATTTTTGTCCGTAATTGATAAAAGTTTTAATCGGCTACGAGTAGCAAGAAGTACACTGCAAATAGCGGTCACCATATTGTTTAGTATTCTACGAGTTAGGAAGACTCACGAGATGCAAAGTTTCCAAGGCATTCCATCATAAGACCAACTCCAATGGACTTGTATTTTGCATCCGGAACTATAATAGATGAATAAAGTGGTTAAAAGTTAGATGTAAAATAGAACCCACCTCTCTCTAATGGTGATATATAAAAAAAGGATGGATAATTAACTAACTTTCTCTCCTCCTTATTTTTTTCCAACTTTCTCAACCCTAATTCAAGTACTACTTCCGTTAAAAAATAATTTTGGTATCCGATAATGGAGGACTTTAAAAAAAAAATTAATTCCGCCAAAAAAAAATTACTTCTGTCCCATTTTTTTTTTTTACTTCTTATCCACTTCAATTTCACCATTTACTTCATTCATTTACTCTCTTCAACTCTCAACCACATCATTTACTTGATCTATTTACTCCCCACTCTCAACTACATCATTTATTTCAGTCATTTACTCTCATCCACTTTCAACTATACCATTTACTTCAGTTATTTACTTCCATCTACTCTCAACTACACCATTTACTTAAGCTATCTATATATAGACCTATCCTCCCCATTATCCATTCTCACACTCAAATCTATACACAGTCTCCTCTTTTAAAAAAAATTTCAGCATGAGCAGTTTAACCGAAAGAATATTACTGGGAGAATTTGACTAATCTTCCTCTGATGATGAGGAGATCGCAATGGCGCAATTGATCATGGCCAGGCAGTATCGAAAAATGAAAAGAAGACGCCAACAAGGAGGTCATGTTGGTTCTACAAGCGGTCGAGGCTGGATCCCCCGTAACAGAGTTGCTACCGACCAATGAATCAATACTGATTACTTCTGTGAGTATCCGCTCTGTGACGAAAAGTTGTTTCGCCAATGTTTTCGAATGAGTCGACCCTTATTTCACAAGATCTTGGGTCAACTCCAGCAACATGACGTGACGTTCGTCCAAAGGAATGATGCAACGAGAGCTGCACGTCTTTCTGGTATCTAAAAGATGACAGCAGCTCTGAGGATGATGGCATACGGGACGCTTGCTGATAGTCTTGATGAGTATCTCAAGATTGGAGAAAGTACAGCAATTGACTCTCTTTGAAGCTTCTGTAGAGGCGTTATCTTCATTTTTGAAGCAGAATACTTGAGAAAACCAAATGAAGCAGATATTGCAAGGTTCCTACATGTGGGCAATCAACGTAGTTTTCCTGGAATGCTAGGTAGCTTAGATAGTATGCAGTGGCAGTGGGACAAATGTCCAACTGCTTACCATGGCTTCTTTAGCGACCACATCCAAAAACCCACTCTCATACTTGAAGCAGTTGCATCGTATGATTTGTGGATTTGGCATGCTTTCTTCGGCATGCCAGGGTCATTCAACGATATCAACGTGCTTGATCAATCTCATCTCTTTGATGATCTCAGTGGGTCGTGCCCCTCCAGCCCATTTTGTCATTAACGGTACTCAATATGACATGGGATCCTACCTTGCTGATGGTATCTATTGAAAATGGGCGACTCTCGTCTAAACCATTTCTCAACCACAAGGAAGAAATAAGTAGCACTTTGCGAAGATGCAGGAGGCATGTTGCAAGGATGTTGAAAGGGCATTTGGTGTACTCCAAGCACGTTGGGCAATTGTGAGAGGATCGGCGCAATTCTGGGATGAGGAGGATCTAGGCTACGTCATGAAAACACGTGTCATTTTGCATAATATGATAATTGAAGACCAACGTGATCACAATGCTAGTGATGAAACCAATGAACTTCTTTCTTCCAGCCCAATTCAAGTCTCGAGAGATATCACACCCACAGTAGTTGATTTCTTTAAAAAATAACCGCAGGATTCGATCAAATGAGACACATCATTCGCTCCGCAAAGATCTTATTGAACACCTATGGGCCCGTAATGGAGATGAAGACTGAGGTTCAAATGGTTCTGCTCTAGTAATCTTCTAACACATTTTTCGTGTTGTGGAAATTAGCTAAATCAAATGAATTTAATTTTCGAGTCTTATACTTCATTTTCGAGTCTTGTACTTCATTAGCTAAATAAAATGCATTTTATTATCGAATAGTACCCAACGATTACATCAAAGTCATAATTGCTAAAGACTATTACATATGATAATAAATTAAAAATTACTACAATTAATAATCGGGAAAATCATAAAAATAACCGCTCGAACTTGAGCTAGCCGTCCATTTAGCCAAGATTTCACCCTTGCGATACTGGTAATAAGCCTTCATTTAGGGGTCTTGAACCAAATCCAAGTCCATTTGCATATAATCCTATCTTCCCTCTCTTTTTCCTTCATCGTTGCCTTCCTCTCCTCAAGCGCCACCCTCCTCTCATCATTCGCCATAGTCCTTTCCAAAGCCGCGACTCTCCTTGCTTCCATTTCAGCTCTCCTACCTTCCTTGTCAGATGTAGTTTGGTTGAATTTTCCATCAAGTTTAAAAATTCACGTTCCTCAGTTTCTGATTTTTTGGTCTTCAATAGTTTTGCCTTTGATGCCTTACATCCAGTAGGCCTCTTTCTTGGAGACTGAACACTACCTTCACTCGTAGGATTGCTATCTTCCAATGTAGTTGCTGTGTATAGAACTTGAGAGAAATCAGGAGACTCTATGTTTGAAATTTGAGAGAAATCAGGAGATAGAAGGACCGAACTCGTATCCATTTGTGAAGATCTTTGGTCCGACCGGGTGGGGGTTAAATCCGCCCACTTCATACTGTGTTCTAAGATTGCCCAGCAACAATCCAAATTGGTGAAAGGTTTCTTTTCAGTTTCTTTGTAATGTTTCTTCGCTAGATCAATCTATACGCATGATAACAAAATAATTTAATTAATTATCAAAATAAAAATATTAACAAATTATTATCAAAATAACAATAATATTAATATTCTTGATTTATTACCTCATTTTGTTCTGTAATTCCACTTTGATGTTGTCTTTGAATTTGCTTTAAATATCCACGATATTTGTTGCAAGCCTGCTGGATGACTTGCCATCGAGACTTGATGGAAGCATTCATTCCTACATCGCCTCTTGTGAATTCGGTGTATTTTTTTGCAACTCGATCCCATAATTTTGATAGTGCTTGATTGGTACCGACAATCGGGTCTTGACTAACACACAAGTAAACATTATAAATTGCTTCATCTTGATTGGAGTTGAACGATTTTCCTCTCGCACTACGACTTCCCTAATGATACACCATTTTTTATGGAGGGTGTTTGTGAAGAATAGAGAAAATTTTTGTTGTGTAAAATCCTATTAAAAACACACACATTTATAGGTAGGAAAAAAAATGACCGTTGCTATTTTTTGTGATCATCAAAACATCCGTTGGGTCAACCAATGGTCGGATCCTCATAAAAAAAAAAAAAACAGCCAACGATCGGATCAAAAGACCCATTCGCTAAGATTACAACTATTCCCATTCCAACTTTACTCTCTCTCTCTCTCTGAACCATAGCTCTCTCTCTCTCTCTCTGAAATCAGTTTCGGACAGCAACCAGGGTTTCAGAAGGTGCAGCCTGGAATCAATTTCAGATGGCCATGACGATCCAACCCCTCTCTGAAATCAATTTTTGGCGACCTTCCGGCATATTTTTGCGGATTCTGGCGTGCTCTTATAGATTCCAGCGTCTTTCCGACGAAATCAGGTAACTCCGACTGTCTAAAATTCTGGTAGAATTAGTTGGGGTGATGAGCTATCAATTATAGCTATAGTCAACTAGGGATGGAAATATCCATCTCCTTTTCCATCTCTACCATTTTATCACCCGATTTGTTCCATTTTAGAGCATCCCCAATGGGGATGTAAAAGCAGGTGCTATACCTAAAATAGCAAAAAAAAAAAAAACCCTCCAATGGGGATGTAAAATAGAACAAATCAGGTTGTAAAATGGCAGAGATGGAAAAGGAGATGGATATTTCCATCCCCATATAACTACAGCTATAATTGACAGGTCATCACCCAACTGAAAATACCAGAATTTTGGACAACCGGAGGTTACCTAATTTCGTCGGAAAGTCGTCGGAAATTGGAAGAACACGCCAGAATCTGGTAGAATACACCGGAATCCAGAGATGACCGTCCCTTACCCCGATTCTTGACGATCCATGGACGGCGCAGATGCATGCCGCCGGCGTGCCCTTCTGAAACTCTCGCCGGCCATGCCCTTCCGGCTGTGATTTCCCTTCGGTTCAGAGAAAGGGAGAGGAGGGCTAGGTTCTACAAAACCAGAGAGAGCGGGGGGGGGGGGGGGCCTGCTGCAGCAGAGAGAGAGAGAGGGTTCATCTGGTTTGAAAGGGAGGAGGCCGGTTCTATGTTCGTAGAGAGAGAGAGAGAGAACAGATAAGAAAGAGTAAAGTTGGGGTGGGTTTGGTTGCTGGAATCTCACAAAAATCCGACCGTTTGTTTTTTTTTTTTTTTTAATTAGGATCCGACCGTTGGTGGTGCCCAACGGATGAAAAAAATTGCAACGGTCATTTTTTTTTTCCTTGCTTATAAATGTGTGTTAATAGGTTTTTAGACAACAAAAATTTTCTTCATTCTCCACAAACACCCTCCAAAAAAAATAGTGTATCAATTATGGCAGAAGGAAGTCGTAGTGCGAGAGGAAAATCGTTCAACTCCGATCAAGATGAAGCAATTTGTAATGCTTACTTGTGCGTTAGTCAAGACCCGATTATCGGTACCAACCAACCACGATCTAAATTATGGGATCGGATTGCAAAAAAATATACCGAATTCACAGGAGGTAATGTACGATCAGATGTTTCTATCAAGTCTCGATGGCAAGTCATCCAGCAGGCTTGCAACAAATATCGTGGACATTTAAGGCAAATTCAAAGGCAACATCAAAGTGGAATGACAGAACAAAATGAGGTATTATTATTTTGTTAATAATATTATTTTGTTTTCATAAGAATTGATGGGAGTAAATGGATGAAGTAAATTGTGTAACTGAAGTGGATGAGAAGTAAAAACAAAAATATGGGACAGAAGTTTTTTTTTTTTCCGGAAATTTTTTTTTTTTAAGTTCTCGATTACCGGATACCAAAATTATTTTTCAATGGAAGTAGTACTTAAATTAGGATTACGAAAGTTGAGGAAAATTAAGGAGGATTCAAAGTTAGTTAATTATCCATCTTTTTTTTACATCTCACCATTGAATAGGGGTGGGTTCTATTTTACATCTAACCAACTTTTAACCACTTTTTACATCTAAAATAACTATACAACCTCTTCTAAAATACATCCCCATTGGGGATGCTCTTACATCTCCATTGGAGGGGTTTTTTTTTGCATCCAGGTTGTATTTTAAGTATAGAACCTGATTTCCATCCCCCATTGGAGATGCTCTATTTCTTAAAAGTCAAATCAAGTTTAAAATAACTTCAAACCTTCACAATCTATGCAACTCTCGAATTTTATTCCAATATTGTACCGGCATATGTTTTCAATTTTACTGATCTTTCTTTGTTTGCCTTCCATTTTGAGTCCGGGGAGAAGAGAGAGGAAAGAATAGAAAAAAAAGTAAGCGAGGGAAATACGATGTGGATTTTCAATTTTGTGGAAATAATCATTGACTAAAATCATATCAATTAGTGTAACTAAGTATATATGGTTGTATTTGGAAACAAGAATTGGGTAATGGGATTTTCAACTCTCTCTCTCTCTAACCCTAAACACACCTATCACACCTTCTTCCCCTTCTCCTTCCCCTCTTTCCCCATAGGGTTTAAGACCAAAATGGGGTGGCAGGAGCGGAGCAATCAGGCCATACTTTTAGATCTGGTTTCCCTTTCCCCTACTCCTCCTTAAATGCTTGCCGCTACTCTGCTTCTTGGGTTACAGTTGCAAGGTCTCCGGTGGGTTCTTGGGTCGCCGACTTTGGAGTTTCGAACGGTTGGTTGCTAGGCAAGAGAAGGGTTGTTCAATAACGGAGGGGAGTGTATCTTTCGTTTTATTTATTTATTTATTTATTTTAGTTGTTTCAGCTTTTGGTGGCCGTCGTCGATTCTTGCCCCTTTGGTGAGGCTTTCTCCGGTTGGTTTAGCCACACCGACTTCTTCTCCTGATCTGGTTTCCCCAGACCCGGGCGATGGTTAATAAGCTGAGGTTTGGTTGTGAGTGTGTGGTCCCGAATTGGTATTCAGTCTCGCCATGTCCGTGAGATTTGTTGGCTTTTGTTGTCTCGCGTCCAGTGCTCGCCGTGACAGTAGGGGCTTGCACCGGAGTAGCGTCCAAATGTTTGTGACAAAAAGGACCCGTCCGGGCGTTTGATTATCGGCGATCCATGGCCTTCTGATAGGAGCGTGCTGGTGGTTTTGACTTTGTTGGGTAGCAATTCTGGGGGATTTTCCACTGGCCTTTGTTGGGTAGCAGCTTCGGTTGCTTATCGGGGTTGTTTGGTATGTGGTCTAGTTGAACTGTTTCCCCCTGTCGTGGTTTCTTCTTCCATTTTTTTGGGACGAGTCCCAACTTTGACGTAATGGTTTCTTTGGTGATTTATAATATCAACTGTTATCGTTGTGGCAAAAAAAAATATATGGCTGTATTTGATGATAGTTTCTTTGATAACCTAATTTTTCGTCTATGTTGATTCTTAAACTCTGTTTGGCTTGGTGTGAAATATTTTTTCCACAAAACATTTTATATGGTTTTTGATGTTTGTTTGTTAAAAATCAGGAAAAAGTTTTACTTCTGTCACTGTAAAATGATCTACCATCGAAAACCTTGTAAGTTGTTTTCCACGACCCACCTCCGTTGGCCTAAAGGCATTTGATTTTGATGATGATGATGTTTGGTTAAAAACTTAAAATGATTTCCAGTGGTATTGTTAAGATGTTGATATTAACTGACATTGGGAATGTGATTTATTGGGCTTTCTATCTATCTATCTATCTATCTATCTATCTATATATATATATATATATATATATATATATATATATATATATATATATATATATATATACAGTCCGTCTCCCGTAAGGACCACCTTATTTTAGTTAAAATGCGGACCTCCTCGTTTCTCCCATTTTCCGATCGAATTTCAATGATCCGAGCCGCTCAATGTGTTCAGAACGTGATTTTAAGAGTACCCGTGAGAAATCGGCAAAAAAAATGACCGGGAAGGGCTTCATCCGAGCAGTTTTTGTTTGAACCGTTCGATAAAAAACAAACAAAAACTGCTCGGATGAAGCCCTTTCCGGTCATTTTTTTTGCTGATTTCTCGCGGGTACCCTTAAAATCACGTTCTGAACACATTGAGCGGCTCGGATCATCAAAATTCAATCGGGAAAGAGAGGTCCGCATTTTATTAAAATGAGGTGGTCCTTACGGGAGACGGACTGTATATATATATATATATATATATATATATATATATATATTTATATTTATACAGAGCCCTTCTATTGTGGGCGTCCGCATTTTCTTTATATGCGGACTTCTTTTTTGAGCCGTTGGATCTCATCCAACGGCTGAGATTTTAAAGAGGAACTCGCGGGTTATATAGAGCCGTGGGTCGGGTAAAATCTTGTCCGCAGGTCATCCGGACTGAGCAGCCGGATCCAACAAAACCCCCAAATCCCTCATTTCAGGCATTCTCAAAGCGGACGAAGAGAGAGAAGAAGAACAGAGGCGACGAACGACGACCCGCGGCTGAGAAGACGACAAACTTCTTCGATCGATCGAAGAAGAGGACGACCCACAACCACAAGGTCTCTCTCTCTTTCCCTCTCTCTCTCGAGATCTCTCGATTTTCCCCATAAACCATAATTCGATTTTCTTCTTTCTCCAGTCAAAGACACACGAAGCTCTCTCTCGATCTGGTGAAGTAGAACACGAAAGACCACCAGATTAGGGCTCCATTTGAAGGTATCTTACTCTTTCGGTTTGGATCTTTTTTTCATTTTTTTTCCAGAAAATGTAACGCGAAAAAAAAAAGGTTTACAAGGAAAATCTGCATTTTATTTTTATTTGGAGTTAGGGTTTTTTTTTTTAGAAAATTGGTTTACAAGGAAAATCTTAGTTTCGAGTTTGGGTTCTTCGATTATGGCTGCTCAATTAAATAGGAGTAGTAGAATACTAGTCCTACTACTTTTGAATATTTCCTTCCTTCCAACGGATCCTAACTAACGTTTCAAAGGGGCTGGGTTTTAGTTTGGTTGAATTTATTTTACAGTGCTTTGATTTGAATTCTCAGGTGATTTTAATTTCTTAAACAAAGAGAGTAGTACGCGCGTATTAGATGTAATGCCTAGTAGATTCAGATCGTCAAATGGGTTGAGCTGAAAAAGTTAGTGCTAGCCTTTAGTAGAATTATTATTACAGTCGTTGTACGTACAATCGTTGCTGTTAAGACTGCCACATAGTTCTTTTCGAATAAGATGGGTGTTTTAATAGATTGAATGTTTTGTTTGAACTTTTATCTCGTGGCATTTAAGGATGTAAACCTGTTACTGTTTTGTTTGAATTGTTTCTCACATTAAGCTGCTTACAAAAAATATGTGTTTTGTGTATTGGTTTTTAGAATGCAGTGTTTGGAAAATTTGGAAGAAATGGACGTAGTCTCACCATTATTATCTCAAACGTGTCAATCATCTACCAATTCTTCCCAAATACCTTACATTCCTCAAGTTAAGAATGACGTGATACCGAAAATTAATCAAGAGTTTGTCTCTTTAGACGCCGTTCATAAGTTTTACAACAATTATGGTAAAGAGTCAGATTTGGTACGCGAGAATGGTCTAGCAGGAAGAATATATGGGGATAAAGCAATGTTCTAAAAGTCGCTCGGCGTTCCTCGCTCGGTCGACCACCTTCGAGCTTCGAGACCTATTAATCGCCGATTAATCGGCTTGTAGCAATTAGTCGGGTTTTTATTTATTTATATATAAATACTCCCCAATGACAACTCTCATAAAAAATTGAACATTCATCTATCAATCCAACAACATCAATTGTTTTTCAAATATGACATAGAAATCTCTCCTTTACAGAAAACTGTTAACATGATTATAACACCAACTGGTACTAGGTATGGGCCGTTCATTTATTAGTCACTTACCAATTATAATAACTTTATTTATATACACCAAACAATACTACACTTCGTGTTAAGATTTAATAAAAAATATTACTACACTTTGTTTCCAGAATCACTAATGTGTCAATATGGGTATGGGCTTTTAAAAAAAAACACTAATGTTCGAGGTCGGTGGAGACGTAGAGTGAGAGGAGATCTCGAATTTGAGAGAGAGAGAGGCGATAGGCGGCTCGGAAGTCTCGTGTTTTACACAGAGATATGACAGGTGACTCCGAGATCGATCAATCAATGACTGGGTGTTGAACAAGTCCTAAATACTGTGATTCAAAACCCTTAAACTAGTATGAGTATATAACAATTACACCCCTTGATTTTCCAAAATTATAGATTTTACCCTTATTAATCGCCGATAGCCGACAAGTCGCCCATTAATCGACTTATCGCTGCTAGACGCCGACTGACTAATCACCGGTTAATCGCCGACTAACTCCGATTAACCTCCTAACCTACTAATTCAACCTTCGAGGCATTAATCTAATCGGTTAGGCCAAATTTCCGATTAATCGGCGATTAAATCCTTCTTTTAGAACACTGGGATAAAGTAGTCGTTAGGAAAGAGTATGTTTGCTGCAAACAAGGTCACTCAGTGCCCAAAAAACCTGTAGGAAGTATTGGATACCGTATGATCTTTGCACCTATACTAGGGGTTAATCACCACAGGTAGACTACGCTATTTGGGTGTGGGCTTTTGAGTGATGAATCAAGTGAATCTTTTGAGTGGCTATTCAAAGAATGGTTGAAAGCAATGCCAAGAGGCCCGCCCAAAATGATCATAACTGATCAGGATCCGGCGATGACAAAGACATTTGCTAATGTTCTTCCAACTACACACCATAGATATGTAGTTCCACTGTTTTATTTCTATGAATGATCCATCTTTCAATTTCCTTGATCATATTTTTTGAGCTAAAAAAAAGTCGATATCTATTTAACATTTAATTTGAGAACTAGTGGGCAATTTTAGCATTTCTTGACTATGGTACTCGTTGCATGGTCATTACACCGCCAAAAAGTGGTTTTTTGGGAGTTGTGGAGAAGATGGGAGAGACTCCAAGATGTTATCAAAGAAAAAGTGGGCAATCTAGCTAGTACTCTAGTCCGTTCTGATTTGTACATGTTGATCTGATCTGTAGTTGGTTGCTACTGCAAGCATTGTTCAATTTATGGTCGTCGTACTGTTCTGGTGGTCATGCTTGGGCTTCTGATGCTGTTTTGTTGTTGCTGTGGTACCATTGGAAGTTTTGATAGGAACATCTGTGGTCGAAGTTTAGTATTATCAGGCTTGTACACTATATTTTGACTTGAAGTTCGTGATGCTTGAGCAGTTAAAAGAAGCTTGTTAACCTTCCTTTGTTCTCTATTTTTTATTAAATCCTTGGCTAGTTGGTTTCCTTTGTTCTTGTTTTGGGTACATACTGACTGATGAGTGATGATTATATAGTGCCAACATAGTTGAGATGCTATTCATTGAATGTGACACTTGTCATTAATCTCGCATATATATCTCGTATTAGATTGCAACACATCATCATTTGTTACTTTTGATGGCTGAGATTGTGAAAAAAACATAAACCAATAAGGGGAGCAAAAGACTTACAACTGAAAGTCTGTTCTCTGAATCGATTTATAAAAGAAATTCAAACTTTTTCAAAAAATTGTATTATGCTTGTCCGAGACTGTTATTTTTTTTATTGAAAAGGCATGAGCTCTAACTCACAATATCACCGATATAATAGCAGACATTGAAAAACCTCCGTGGGGGAGAACTACTATTTCTTCAGCTTGAGGGATCTGGACAAATTAACCATCCAAATTGTGAAAAAATATGGTACCACCTCTATGGATACCAGCCCATTTCACCTCCTTTGATAAATCAAGACCCTGCCTATGAATCTCATTCTTCACCATAAAGTACGACCAAATAAAAGAAGAGGAGCAGCCAAAGAATAAAATCATGTTTGAGTACAAATTCAAGCGACAACTATTCAAACTGTTAATGAAGGTCTTGTCATGAATACAAAAAAGATAAATTCTTAACATAATGTACATAACATACAACAACTATCTCATCCAACAAGCTTAAGACTTCATTATAGCTACCATGGCCATTACAAGAGCTATTCCAAAAAATATCAAACTTACAACAGTTATTAAGTTCATGTTTGTTGCCTTCCTTTTCCCACAGTGGCATGTCATTGTAGGGAGGTATTCCCGAACAGGCACAAGAAGCGCCCGAGCATGGTGCCGAGAAAAGGTCAACGCGATTGACCGGTGACATAAGAAGTCATTGGTCCAGAGAGGTTGTACGACTCTCAGTTCAGTAAAACATGAGAGGTTATTGGACCAATTAAAAGGAAAGTGACACGTGAAGCCACTGTTCAAGTACCTTGTTCGGCGACGAGAAAGCCGAACAGGAGGAGAATTCCTAAAAGAAAAAAATGGTCCAAATAATTGATAAAGGACCAGTTACATGTGAAGTAACTGGTTCAGGCCCTCTGTTCGGCCATGAGACGGCCGAACAAGGAAATAAGTCCTATCAAATGTTGAAGTAAAGGGAACATTCTGGAAGAGTCCAGAAACAGTGGTATTCCGTTAAGGAATAAGATTCCGAAAATGTAGGATGTCGAAAAGATACCCAACAGGAATGGGATGTTCGGCTAGTTATGGAAAAGAGTCCTAAAAGGACTAAGGTAGCTAACTGATAAAGGAAACGAGAATTCTTGATATCCTAGGTTTCCTTTACAAGATAGGAATCCTAGGGCGGCAGGGATGCTTGGGTAACAAGCATCTATGAATCTATAAATACGAGGTAAACTCAGAGGAAAAAGGTACGCAATACACTGCATTCTTATTGCTTTCCTACTGATAATTAGGGTTTGATTGCTAGTACGTGATACTAACTTTGGCATCGGAGGGCCTTTGCCACGAGAGGCAAAGGTGCACTCACCCCCTGTCTATTTTGCAGATTAGGGTTCCGACGACGAATTAGGGCTCCGGTAAAGAGGCACGAATAAGCCGTTACAATCCAATACTGTTTAAAGCACTAATTGAATTTCTCCACCTACAACTGGCGCCGTCTGTGGGAAACGAAAGAGTTCCCTTTGAAATACGACCATGGTGGAAGTAGATCCAGCAACACCGCACGACCCAAAGGATGTGTTAGATGGAGGAAGGGATAAATCTCCACCTGGGGTTCCGAGAAAGCCCAAGGGTGGACACAGGAGGACCACGAGTAAGGGCCGCCCCCTTACCGTCCACGATAAAAATAGGGATGGAGAGACGGCTTCGAAATCCACAAGAATGAGTAAATCCCACCGAGGGGATGAATCAGCCGCACACTCCAGGAGCGTGCACCGTAGCGAAGACGTTCTTGATAAAAAGAAACAAGAAATTAAGTATGCTCGTCTGATTAAAAAATGAGAATATGAGATCAGAGAACTGAAAAGAATCAGGGAACATCCGGAGGACTCCGGACTATCTAGAAGAAATTCCAGAGGCAGTGGGTATGCTATGGTACAATTCAGAAAAGCTCCTTCCTGAGGAAGAAGGAGCAGGAGCAGAAGTCCAACCCTAAAGCGACGTAAAGCTTCTCCACGAAAAGAGAGGAGCAAGACCTGAATGCCGGAGAGAAGGAGGGATTCCCCAAGAAAGAGGAGAAGCAGAGGTCGAAGCTCTACCCCTGAGGAGGAAGGGAGTAGGAAACATCATAGGGACAGGTACGAAAGACGTGATTTCGATTGGGAAAGAGTTAGACCAAACGAAAAGAAAGGACCAGAGGATGAAACCATGACTGCACGAGAAGTAGCACGGAAAGCACTCAAGAATATAGCATCCTCCCCTTTTGCAAGAAAGCTACAGGAGGCTAAGTTGCCGACCAGAGTGAAACACGGAGCATTCATTCTCTACGAAACAGATGCTGATCCCGTGGCACATATACAGCATTACCAGCAGGCAATGTTTATGCATGAAGGAGATGATGCAATTATGTGCAAAATGTTCCCATCAAGCCTAGGGAAGGTAGCTTTGTCTTGGTTTCATAGATTAGGTTCACGCTCCATCCGAACATGGGTGAAGTTGGCCGAGGAATTCACTACACGGTTTTTGACGAACAGGAAAGCACCAAAAACTTTTGAGAGTCTTTCCTTTATGAAGCAAGGCGAGGACGAGCCGATCAGGACATATGCGAAAAAATACTGGAAAACCTTTAACGAGATTGAAGGTTACAGTGAGGAATACGCCATTGCCACTTTCAAGACAGGTTTGCCTGTTCGGGGGGAGCTACGTAAGTCCCTAAACATGAGTTCGGTGCAGACACTGGCAAAGCTGATGGAGCGAATTGAGTGGCATGCTAGAAACGAGGATGATATTCTTCGGGAAGATGGCAAGCTGGCCACCGAGCAAGTAAAGGGGCCCATAAAGAAAGCAGAAAAGCCAGAGCCCAAAACTTATGGTGAAAGAAAGGATTATGGGCAAGCAAAGAAAGAACCGTACAAGGATAAACAAGCTCCGGATCCCAAATCATTCTTTTCAATAAGCACGGTCTGGAAAGAGCCTATCTACAGGATTCTTTATCGAATAAAGAATCAACCTTATTTCAAATGGCCTCCAACTTTAGGTGGGAATAAGGATGCAAAACGTGCTACGAATCAGCACTGCAGCTACCATAAGGATTGGGGCCATATGACTGAGAATTGTGAGTTTTTAAATGGCACCTTAATGATTTGGTCTCACGGGGTTATCTCAAAGAATTTATCCAAGAAGATTGCAAGGAGGATGATATTCTTCGGGAAGATGGCAAGTTGGCTGCCGAGCAAGTAAAGAGGCCCATAAAGAAAGCAGAAAAGCCAGAGCCCAAAACTTATTGTGAAAGAAAGGATTATGGGCAAGCAAAGAAAGAACCGTACTAGAATAAACAAGCTCCGGATCCCAAATCATTCTTTTCAATAAGCACGGTCTGGAAAGAGCCTATCTACAGGATTCTTTATCGAATAAAGAATCAACCTTATTTCAAATGGCCTCCAACTTTAGGTGGGAATAAGGATGCAAAACGTGCTACGAATCAGCACCGCAGCTGCCATAAGGATTGGGGCCATATGACTGAGGATTGTGAAATGTTTAAACGGCACCTTGATGATTTGGTCTCACGGGGTTATCTCAAAGAATTTATCGAAGAAGATTGCAAGGATAAAGACAAGGCAATGGAATTGGATTACGAACAGAATCCAAAGGGAGTAATCCATATGATACATGGATTAGCCGAACCTTATACGAGGAATAAGGTGAGATTGCTTCAGAGACAAATGAAACATGACCAACATGTGATGCAGTTGGAAAAGAAAAGAGGGCGCAACAAAGAAGCAAGCAACGAGGGCATAGTTTTTATGGATGAAGATCTGGGAGAAGTCCAGGTACCTCACAATGATGCTTTGGTCATAACCCTACAAGTTGGGGAATATGACATGGAAAGAATCCTGGTGGACTCAGGAAGTTGCACCGAAGTGCTATATTATGATGCATTCAAGAAATTGGGACTAACTCAAAAAGATTTGGTACAATCATCAACCCCTTTGGTCGGATTTGGAGTAGGAGCAGTCTGGCCATTTGGAAAGGTAACGTTACCTGTTCGGGCTGGGTCAGTGGTACTACGAACCAACTTCCTGGTGGTGGATGTACCGTCTTCCTATAACGTGATTATAGGAAGAACATGGTTACATAAGATGAGGGCAGTCTCTTCTACTTTCCATCAAATGGTAAAATTTCTAGGATCCAATGGCATTGAACAGATCAAGGGTAACCAAAAAGTGGCTGAACAATGTTTGGTATCCATCATAAAGAGAATCCATAACGCCCACCATGTCAATACTGTGGAAATTCCGGATCAGCCGACCATTGAGGATATTGGAAAAGACCCAGCCGAGAAAGGTAGTTGAGGATTTAAAGAAAACACAGATCAACGAAACTGATCCAGATAGGTATTTTCTGATTAGGGAATCATTGCCAGTAGAGGAAGAGAACGAATTGATAAGTTTCTTAAAAACTTATGTCAACGTATTTGCCTGGACACCAGAAGAAATGCCTGGGATGAGTGCAGACGTTATCTGCCATCATTTGAATATAGATCCACAGCATAAGCCGGTCATTCAAAAGAAAGGAAGGGCAGCCGTACAGCACGTTGACGCTGTAATTGAAGAAGTAGACCATTTGTTGGAAGCCAAGGCAATAAGGAAAGTTTATTATCCGGAATGGCTATCAAATACTGTTGTCGTCAAGAAAAAGAATGGAAAATGGCGTGTTTGTGTAGACTTCACAGACTTAAACAAGGCGTGCCCAAAGGATAGTTTTCCTCTTCCAAGGATTGACCAGTTGGTTGATGCAACAGCAAGATACGGACGGATGAGTTTTCTCGATGCATATCGAGGATATCATCAAATTGCCATGTTCGGGCCAGATCAAGAGAAGACTTCTTTTATTACACCACGAGGGTTGTACTGTTACAATGTCATGCCCTTTGGATTGAAGAATGCAGGGGCAACATATCAGAGATTGGCAACCATCATGTTCAGAAAATTGCTCGGCAAAACTATGGAGGTTTACATAGATGACATGGTGGTGAAAAGTAAAACTGGGCAAGGCCATATAGCAGATTTGAAAGAGGTTTTTGAAATCTTGAGGAAATACAAACTGAAACTCAACGCCTCGAAGTATGAGTTCGGAGTTGGTTCTGAAAAGTTTTTGGGCCATCTTGTAACCTTAAGGGGGATTGAGGCGAACTCCGACCAGATAAAGGCCTTACAGAATCTGCAGAGTCCTCAAATAACGAAAGAAGTCCAACAATTGACTGGGATGGCAGCGGCTCTTAATCGATTTATTAGCCGGTCAAGTGACAAATGCAGACCTTTCTTTCAGCTGTTAAAGAAAAGAGCAGGATTCAAATGGGGAGTAGAATGTGAACAAGCCTTCCAGGATCTAAAGGGATATTTGGCCTCTCCTCCCCTTCTTTCGACCCCAGAACCAGGTGAGTCCCTAGTTTTGTACTTAGTTGTTTCTGAGCATGCTGTGAGTGCAGTCCTTTTGAGAAATAAGGGATCTGAGCAAATCCCTGTCTATTATGTGAGCAAAACGTTGTTAGATGCAGAAACAAGATATTTGCCCCTCGAGAAATTAGTCCTGGCATTAAGAACAGCAACCAGAAAATTGCCACATTATTTCCAGAGCCATAAAGTTGTGGTTTACACCGAGTTCCCATTGAAATCACTGCTACGGAAAGCAGATTTCTCGGGAAGGATCTCAACTTGGTCCGTTGAGTTGAGTCAATATGACATCGATTATCAGCCGCACACAGCGATCAAAGGCCAGGTGTTGGTAGATTTTGTGGCAGAATTCTCACCCACGGTTGCACCTCTGCCTCCTACGAGAAAGGAGTGTAAAGCAAAGTCTCCTGTAACGAAAAAACAGGCATCAGCCGAACAAGATCCCCTGGAATGGAAGCTGTTCGTTGATGGGTCAGCTTGCAACACCGGATCAGGGATTGGGGTAGTGCTTTTACCCCCAGAAGGATCAATGTTGGAACTATCTGTTCGGCTTGGGTTCAATGCATCAAATAATGTGGCCGAGTATGAGGCACTTTTAGCTGTTTTGAGAAGTGCAAAAATCCTAAAAGCAGAACATGTTAGGGTATTTTGTGATTCACAACTTGTAGTCCATCAACTGTCCGAGCAATATGAAGCCCAGAGCGAGAAGATGGCGGCCTATGTACATGCAACCAGGGATCTGCTCAATACTTTCAAAAGGGTGTATATTGAGCAAATAAGTTCTGGGAAGAATGCTCATGCAGATTCATTAGCATGGTTAGCTGCAGCTGTACCAACCGAGTTTAAAAGAAAGATAGCCGTATAGTATCTAACTGAGCCGAGCATTGGGAGAAGCGTGGAGATGGTCTTGGACGTGAACCAAGGACCAAGTTAGATGGACCCAATTGTGGAGTTTTTACGAGATGAAAAACTCTCTTCAGACAAAAAGGAGGCTCACAAAATTAGGACCAAATCTGCTCAGTTCTGGTTATCACCAGAGGGAAAATTGTACAGGAAGTCTTTTACAGGACCCTATTTGCTTTGCGTACATCCTGAATTGGTGCAGAAGTTCCTCCATGAAATTCACGAAGGAACATGTGGAAGCCATGCTGGGGGCAGGTCCATAGCCCATCGGGCAATCACCCAAGGATATTGGTGGCCATACATGCAAGAAGATGCTAAGGTATACGTAAAGATTTGTGAAAAGTGTCAGAAGTTTTCACCAATGATTCGAACACCAGCCGAGGATTTGGTGCCTTTGACAAGTCCCTGGCCGTTTGCTCAATGGGGAATGGACATTGTGGGTCCACTACACAAAGCAACTGGGAATCGAAAATTCCTGCTAGTTGCAACAGATTATTTCACTAAGTGGATTGAGGCAGAACCATTGGCCAAAATCACTAAACCTATGATAGAGAGGTTTGTGTGGAAAAGCATCATCACTCGTTTTGGGGTTCCTTATTCATTGATTACAGATAATGGGTCCCAGTTTCAGAAGAAGTTCAAAACTTTCTGTGCCCAGTATGGGATAAGAAATTACTACTCGACTCTAGCTTACCCTCAAAGCAACGGACAGGCAGAAGCTTCTAACAAAACAATTCTTGATGGGATTAAGAAACATTTGGATAAAGCAAAAGGGAAGTGGCCTGATGAATTGCCATTGGTACTTTGGGCATACCGAACAACGCCTTGGAGGTCTACGGGAGAGACCCCCTATTCATTAGCATATGGAACAGAGGCTGTTATTCCATCGGAAATAGGTTTGCCGACCAATAGGACCACTTTGGTTGAAAGTGGAGGAAATGATAGAGCTTTGGAGATTGAATTAGACCTTGCCAAGGAACGACGAGAACGGGCTCTAGTGCACTTAGCCTCATACCAAGAGCAGCTAATTAAAGAATACAACAAACACGTGCATCCACGAGAATTTGGTGTTAGAGACCTTGTGCTATGAAAGGTACTCGGCAGCACTAAAGTGGCCAATGAGGGAAAATTAGGAGCCAATTGGGAAGGCCCATATCGAATTACTGAGATTGTGGGCATTGGGGCTTATCGATTGGCAGACCTGGATGGGAACCCGGTACCAAGACCTTGGAATATCTACAACTTGAGAAAGTTCTTTATATGAATATGTTTGAGCATATTTTTATATTTCTTCATGCACATCGTGATTGTGTGAGAGTTACGAATAAAACTCTCTTGTGTTTTAGTTGCAAGGGGTACGAGTAACGCCCCCTTGAGTTTTTGACATTTTTTACATTCCAAAGCCATGTTCTTTATTCAATTTTTGTTCCGGGTTCTATAATATGAAGTCTGCAACTTCTTTTTCCAACATCCTTCATATTGGGGAGCAGGGCATGGTCCCATATGATTCTACGTTTTTCTTTGCTTTCTTTACATACGAGATATGTAAATTGCAGTATGAATAAACTAACACCAAGCACCAAGGTTATACGAATATATAGCTAAACTGCTTAGGCATATATCCAAGCACAACTGTTCCGGTACGATCAAACTTGGAAAGCATACGAATACATGCATAAGTACGAGAAACTTAAACCAACGTCTGCATACGAATACATGCAAAAAGGTACGAGAGTCTTACATACGTACGAAATACTTAAACGTTTCACACACAGTATTCCAAAACTACAAACACCCATGTTAGCACCCATAAATATGAAGCTTGTGCCATGAAGGGAACAAATCCAAAAATAGGTGGTAAAAACAGAATGAAGATCGAACTCATTCGTCTTCAGTAAGATCTTGAACAGTTGTAAGAGCTGCTGGTGCAGTCAAGTCTTTTGTGGTATTTTCATCTCCAAGTTGACCACCACTGACTTTCTTTTGGCCAGGGTTGGTCATATCATTATGAGGTTCCACTTCAGTAACAGGTTGTTCAGACATGTTCACCACCTGCTCTTCATCTCTCTCCTCTGCAATATCTTCCTCACAACTAGCAGCAGCACTTGGTAGTTCAATGTTGGTCCAAAGGGGAGATGATTCAGGAATCTCAGCTTTTGCAAGGTAGGCTGTCCAGGAAGCCACCCAAACTTGGTCCTGAATTCCAGGCATCTGGTTTGTGTAACTTTCTGTAGCGACTTTGATTCCTTCGTTGTATCTCTTTTCAAATGCAGCTTTGGCCTCAGTCTGGCTTGCCTCGAGTTCTTTCAGAGTTTGATTCAGACTGTCCTCAGCCCCCTTCAGTTGTCCCTTGAGTCCATCAGCTACCCCCAGGGCTTGGTTTCTCTCTCTCTCGAGCCTAATAATAGTACGTTGTAACTTGGTGTTCTCACTAACAAGTTTGGCGCGTTGGGGCTCAGACTGGCTGAGCTTCTGAGCCATGGCCACCATCTTTTGCATCACCTGGAATGTTCAAAACAGATAAATATAGATACTAAACGATATGAATTACAAAGAGAAATTTACCTTGGCATTATGGGACATAAAGGAGCTCAGGAGATTGTCAGGCGACATTGCAACTTCTTTTTGCATATCTCTGGGCAACAAGAAGGCCTGGGACAATGCAAGTGCAGTCCCATCAGTTTCAACACTGTCCCGAGCAGTGATAGCTCGGTTCCCGTGAGAGAAAGAGGGAGCCCACGCAAGAACAGGAGATGAGGAGGATGGTGGGGGTCTTTCTTGGGATTCTTCCACACGTTGACGTTTTTCACGATGAAGGGCTTCAATTTCTTCTGGAAAAAATCCAGGAGGAGCATCAGTTTGCGTCTGGATACGACGACCACGACATTGACCACTTTGGCCCCGAACAGTACCACGACCTCGACCAGGAATGGTGAGAAGACTGCCTAAATCAATTGGCCGGTTCATAGCTGGAGGTGAGGGGGTGTAGCCACTGGAAGAAGAGCTGGATGTGGAACTGGAAGCTTCCTCAGCAAGAGGGATTGGTTGGTCAGAGATTGGAGGAGTTTGAGAACGCCTCTCTTCTTGTTCGGGAACTGGTCTTGAAGGACCAGCCACTGCAAGGTTGTCAGCTACACGGGTACGCAGATCAATAAAACCCCCGTACGAAGCTTTGTAGCTGAGTAGTACCTGAGCTGCTCTTGCTCGGCCTGTAAGGTAAGTCCCTTCACCGTTGAATGCAAGAGCTCGTCTGATATCTGCTATGTGAACTTGAGGGGTTATGATATTATATCCACGATTGATGTTCGGTGCTGAAATATAACAAAGCATAAATAGTCAGAAGCATGAAAAAGCTTTTCTTTTTTAAAAAAATGGACAAACATATGAATTAGGAGGAGAGCACTAACGTGGGCTCCCGAATACGTGAGGAGAGTGAAAACCAATCACTTGGCCATCCTCATCTCTGGGTTCGAAGTTGCCCGTAACGATCAGAAAGTCATCGTCATCCCCTCGAGCAGAGTCAGGTAGTTCGAGAACAAGCTTCTTTCTAGAATCCCTACTTTTTAAATAATAGGTGAGGGCATCCCTGGTTCTTGAGATACTGTATAAGTGGTGAATGTCATACAAGCCTAGAGAGGTCCCTAACATCTGATTTAGGGCATTTATACCCATAACTACTCGAAAGAAATTAGCAGAAACCTACATTGGGGAAAGCCTATAATATGCAAGGACTTGGCGAAGCAAAGGAGCCAAGGGAAACCTAACCCCGCCCTCAACGACGGCTACCACTGGAATGTGAAGAGTGTCGAAATCGAAACTTTCGCGAATGGCGTCCTCAGGGGCCAAAATAGTAGCTACGTTGTCAGGAATCTCATAACGAGATCTGAAACTTGTCATGGTTTGAGGAGTATTACAATACCTCCAAAATCTACCCATAACCAGAAAAGTTTTTTGGTTCTTTGAAATATAAAGAAAAGGAGACGATGAAATCCTAAAATGATTGAGAAATGGAGCAGCAAGAAGAAGAATGGTGACTTACGAAATTAGTCGATGGAATCCCTAAGAGCAGAAAGGAGGAGGCCCTGAAATGATGAACAGAGCTTCAATGGTGGGTAAAAGCTTGAACCTTCTTTTTTTTGCAGAGGGAGTCTAAGAGAAAGATTGGGGTTTTGAAAATGGGACGAAAACCCAAAAATACCCTAAAAGTGGGGTGGCGTAAGGGAAACGTCACCCCAGACGCCGTTTGAGTGTTCCATTCCCCAAAACATGTCTGCCGCATTTAATGTGAGCAATATAATGATCAACACGTGTAAAGATTAGGACTAAAAGCCTGTGACGGCCAAACAAAAAGATGTTTTCGCCATGGCAAAATGATGAAAAGTTGCACCAATATATGAAACAAGGTACAGGAGCAAAATAAATTTGCTCGGTAAAAGAGCTTTACTCGTCATCTGGGTAAAGGATAACGAGTAAAACTGGGGAGCAATTGTAGGGAGGTATTCCCGAACAGACACAAGAAGGGCCCGAGCATGGTGCCGAGAAAAGGTCAACGCGATTGACCGGTGACATAAGAAGTCATTGGTCCAGAGAGGTTGTACGACTCTCAGTTCAGTAAAACATGAGAGGTTATTGGACCATTAAAAGGAAAGTGACACGTGAAGCCACTGTTCAAGTACCTTGTTCGGCGACGAGAACGCCGAACAGGAGGAGAATTCCTAAAAGAAAGAAATGGTCCAAATAATTGATAAAGGACCAGTTACATGTGAAGTAACTGGTTCAGGCCCTCTGTTCGGCCATGAGACGGCCGAACAAGGAAATAAGTCCTATCAGATGTTGAAGTAAAGGGAACATTCTTGAAGAGTCCAGAAACAGTGGTATTCCGTTAAGGAATGAGATCCCGAAAATGTAGGATCTCGAAAAGATACCCAACAGGAATGGGATGTTCGGCTAGTTATGGAAAAGAGTCCTAAAAGGACTAAGGTAGCTAACTGATAAAGGAAACGAGAATCCTTGATATCCTAGGTTTCCTTTACGAGATAGGAATCCTAGGGCGCCAGGGATGCTTGGGCAACAAGCATCTATGAATCTATAAATACGAGGTAAACTCAGAGGAAAAAGGTACACAATACACTGCATTCTTATTGCTTTCCTACTGATAATTAGGGTTTGATTGCTAGTACGTGATACTAACTTTGGCATCGGAGGGCCTTTGCCACGAGAGGCAAAGGTGCACTCACCCCCTGTCTATTTTGCAGATTAGGGTTCCGACGACGAATTAGGGTTCCGGTAAAGAGGTACGAATAAGCCGTTACAATCCAATACTGTTTAAAGCACTAATTGAATTTCTCCACCTACAGTCATGTTCTTATACTTGATATAGTTTTGATTTTTAGAGCTTCCCGTTGTGCTTGAAGACATTTTGGCTTCAAATGTCTCCCTAATATTGCAAAAAATGGTTCCTCTCTACACTGTTCTAACTCCTGTAAAAGTCGACAAAGCATCAGATGTAATGATGCAAAAAAAATACAAGATCATCACGTGAAGAAGCTTTATAACTGTCAAGGTATACACTGTTAATTTTTTCAAGATCAACCCCAAAACTATCCCATTCTTAGTCCATTTTGGAGAATGCAAGCAAATTTTGCAGTGAGATTTCAGAGTGGACATTCTTTATGGAACAATCAAAAGTGGAAAAATGAACTACCAAAGGGCTGACAAAATATCAATGTACTGTTTCATATCAAAAAATGATCCAACTTTTGGAAAAGCTAGGAAACAACAATTGGGCAGTTAATAACAGTTGTATGAATATTGTTTGCCTTCGAAGGACTACCATTCCACCACAATTACTCTAGCAAAATTACTTTTATCAAGAACATGAACCAAATGCCAACAATTGGGCAGTTAACTATTGTGTTCTTTGCCCTCACTTGAACTGATTTTCTACAACAGGCCTTTCAATTTTTAGAAAATTTAACTTGTAAAAAACCATAACTCGAAAAAAAGATACACAAACCCTAACCCAATATCACAACCCTAATTTCTGTGCTATTTTCTGGTAAATCGAACAAACCCTAACTCAAAAAAAAAAAAAAACAGATCCGAAAAGGGAGAGTAGGATACCTTGAAATGGAGCCCTAATTTGGTTGTATTTCGTGTTCTCCTTCACAAGATCGAGAGATAGCTTCATGTATCTGGTATTACAGGAGAAAAAAAATAATTTCGAGTTAGGGTTTCTGCTTCTCTACGGGAAAATCGAGGGGGGAAATCGAGAGAGACAGAGAGAGAGAAAGGGAGAGATACCTTTGTATTCGATTTCATCTTCTTCGTGTTCGATTCGTCGGTCTGTTCGTCATCGTCGCTCAATCGCCCTCTTCGCTCTCTCCGTTTGAAGCAAAGCGTACAGTGGAAGCTGGAAAGAAAAGGATCCGCGTGTAGGAACCGGTCTGACCCGAGACCAATTTTACCCGACCCACGGTGCTATTTTACCCGTGAGATTCCCCTCCTTTCCCCAGCAATTGGATCTCATCCAACGGCTCAAAAAAGAAGTCCGCATTTAAGGAAAATGCGGACTCCCGCAATAGAAGGGCTCTGTATATATATATATATATATATATATATATATATATATATATATATATATATATATTGATAATTCAACTTTCTCATTACAAAATCAAGAGGGCCTGTCCTTCATATGAAGGCGGCCAAGCCTAGACAGGATACAGTTCAGATTACAGATATAACTCCTATCTAAACAATGAGCTGCTAGCTAATGAGCAGTAGAATTTTGTTCTCTGCAAATCCAACCGATTTTCCAATTCCGCTGTGAAGTCATCCACCATTGCTGCAATTTCTCCCATGGTGGTCGACTGTTCTTGCTGTTAATACAGTCGATCAGCTCTTTGCAATCTGACTCAAACACTGCACATTCTAACCCCACATCCAGCGTCGTTCCACAAGCTATCCGTAATGCCCAAGCTTCAGTAATTGCAGTTGATGAAGCGACAATCCTACCAGCTCTGTAACATTGGATTCCTCCACCACTATCTCTGGCTAAGCAACCAAAGGCAACTGAGTTGCGGGAGGAGGAAAACGCACTATCACAATAGGATTCCATTTCTTTTCTCTGTACACTTTTTTCCTTGGTGTCCTGCTTCCTTGAAGGTAACCATTAAATAATCAGAGTTTGCTTGCCTTGCCCTGTCCACTGTTCTTTCTGGATTTGGTAGAACCCCATTAAACACACAGTCATTCCTCGTCTTCCATATTGCCCAGCAGACTTGGAAGATGAATCCCACTTGTTCCACCACAAAGCAAATCTTCCACCCATGTCTGCTGATCTAATGGGATTTTCCTTAATCCAGTAGGAGAGGCCAAATCCAAACTAGACCACCTCGGTCCACCGACATCGAAACAGCACATGCTCGATGGATTCCTGCCCTTGTTCACGTATAGGGCACAAAGGTGATTGGGAGCACTTTCTTCTACACAAATTATCTTTACATGCCCCCCAATTCCTAACAACTCTCCAAACAAAGATAAGAATCTTGGAAATTGTAGGGATTGTCCAAAGCTTTGCCTAGAATTTGTTTGGAAAGCAGTGCGAGGAGGATGGGTGATAACCTTTGGCTCTTAGCTTTGCTTTGAGGGCTTGGGCATATCTCGACTTAACTGCGTAGTTTCCATTTTTCGTGTGGCTCCAGATGACACTATCCCCAGCTTCCGTAACACTGATTGGTATTTTCTGAATGGCCTTCACTTCTTCTCTTGACACATAGTTTTGTAGCTTCCCCACGTCCCAAACTTTACCTTGGTGACAAATAAAGTCCGACACTGTGGACCAAGGGCAATCTGCAGGTGGTGTTGTCACAGATTCCCATTACCCCAATTTGGTATCCAATTGTGTCCCCAGAACTTGATACTGTCCCCATTACCAACATTCCATCGAAGCCCCTTTGTCAAAAGTGATTTGCCTTCCAGCAGGCTACTCTAAAACCACAAAGGAGAAGCCCCCCCTGCTTGCTTCCATGTAGGAAGTATTAAGGAAGTAAAGCCCCTTCAACACTTGAACCCAGAAAGCATCGGGGTTGTTTAGGATCCTCCAGAACTGTTTGGCCAGTAATGAACAGTTGAGGTTTCGAAGTCGCAGAAACCCATACCACCCTTACCTTTTGCATCCGTTAGCTTATCCCATGCTCCCCAGTGAATTTTTCCCCTCCCTCACCATTCTCCAACCAGAATTTCCCCACAATAGAGTTAAGAATGGAACATAGAGATGTTGGCAGCTTGAAACACATCATGGGGTACATTGGGGTTGCTTGAACCACAGATTTGATCAAAACTTCCTTGCTTGCTTGCGGAAGTGTCTTCCCATTCCACCTGTGAATCTTTTTCATAATTTTGTCCTTGATGAAGGCCAACGATTGTTTTTTTTATCTCCCCCAAAACATCGGTAGGCCAAAATATTTTGCCCCTTCTGCCATCTCCTCCATCCCAAAAATACTTTTGACTTCATTTTTCGCAACCATGGAAGTATTTGGAGAGAAAAATAGACTAGACTTCTGAAAATTGATAGCCAATCTTGAGGCCTCACTAAAGCATATCATTAGGTCCTTATAATTAGAGCAGCATTTCGAGTCAGCTTCAAGAAAGACCAAGGAATCATCAGCGAACAACAGGTGTGACACTATAGGGCACTTTCTCCTAAAACGAATTCCTGACAAAGATTTCTTGATAATAGCTTTATTGATCAAGACTGATAGCACATTTGAGGCAATGAGAAAGAGTTATGGTGAAAGAGGATCTCCTTGACGTAGACCCCAATTAGGCACAACGTTGCACACCTGTTCTCCATTGGCTGTAATTGAAAACTTCGAAGAGCAGATACACTCCCTTGCCCATTTGATCCAAGTGGGGGAAAAGCCCATTTTTTCCAGCACCCTTATCAAGAAATACCAACATATTCTGTCATACACTTTGTTCACGTCTAACTTAACTGCAACTGACCCTTTCTTTCCCACTTTCTTATGCTTGAATAGTGGAACACTTAGTGAGCAACAATGATATTATCATGGATCTGCCTTCCTGGGATAAATGCAGACTGTTGTTCCATAATGATGTTAGTAATAAAAGGTTGGAGACGATTTGTTATGATTTTAGAGATGATTTTGTAATTGAAGCAACACAAACTAATGGGGCGGAATTGAGACATGGATTCTGGATTTGGTACCTTTGGGATGAGTGTGACATTGGTGTGATTCAATTCCTTCAGTAGCTGTCCTCCTTCAAAGAACTCCTGGGCTGCCTTGAACACATCTTCCCCCACAATATTCCAGTATTTTTAGTAGAATACCCAGGAAATCTACCTGATCCAGGGGCTTTTAAAGGTCCCATCTAAAAAGTTGCCTCTTTCACCTCCTCTCTTGTAACAGGTTTAGTCATAGCAGCATTCATATCAGGTGTAACGACAGAGTCCACCAAAGAAATTACATCTTCAAAACCCCTACTTGGTGGGGGTTGGTACAGCTTCTGAAAATGGCCTTTGATAATACCAGCTATACTCTCTTTCTCGTTCTGCCAAGCTCCACTATCATCCCTTAATTTCACAACTTGGTTCCTTTGTCTTCTATGAACTGTAGTCAGGTGGAAAAAACGAGTGTTCTTGTCACCCATCTTGAGCCGATTTACCCTTGATCGTTGGTGCCAGAACATGGACTCCTTCTGCCATAAATCCCCCAATGTGGTCATCAAGACTTTCACATTGACATATTTAGTTGAGTTAAAGCCCTTCTCGCTTTCCTTCTGTATTCCAATCAGCTGGTCCTTTATTGTAGCAATTTGGAGTCTCAGGTCCCCAAAATAGTTTTTGTGCCACGTCTTCAAATTCTCCTTGCAACCTCGGAGCCTCTTGCACATTTGGAGCATCTCTGATCCGTCTACCTCACGGGCCCATGCCTCAGAGATAATACGCTGACACTCCTCCTCTGCTGTCCAAAGAGATTCAAAACGAAAAGGTCTTCATGCTTTGTTCAGAGGGAAATCTGTGTTAAGTAACAATCGTTTATGGTCCTATCCCACTGATGCCTCAACAAAGACCAGAGCCGTTTCAAATCTTACTCTCCATTCCACAGTAGCGAAAGCCGTGTCAATTCTTTCCATGATGAAGGCTCCGTATGCTTTATTATTTCTCCACGTAAATCTAGGCCCTTTGCACTCTAAATCTACCAGTCCACAGTCGTTTAGCATAACATGAAAGGCCTCAATTCTGCCCGAGTCTGGATGTTACCCCCCACTTTGTCACCAGCACAAAGAACTTGATTGAAGTCCCCAATGAAAGGCCTCAATTGGGCTTGATATTTGGATATGCAAGTTTACGGGAAGGAATTTTTGCGCTACATTCTTATCTCTAAGTCCGGTTGGATAGCCGGTTGAAATGGCGGCTGACCACCCGGTTGACTCAAACTTGATCTGGATGGCTGAAAAGCAGGGGAGTGGATGCAAACCCGGATAGAATGTGCGATGAAGTCAAGGTTGACCACCCGGTTGAATGGCCTGCTATCCGGTTGTAGCCAGGTAGCCTAGAAAACAGGGTACTCTGTTTTAGGTGATTTTCTCTCTCATCTGTAAGCTTGGGTCTATGCCATATCTCATTGATTTTCTCTCTCATCTGGAAAAAATATTTTGTTGCCATATTGATCCTATTTGGCAACAATGTCATGTTGCCCGATTAGGATCAAATTTTAAGGGTGTGGTGTATAAAGAATCTGAGGTTCCATTTCTATCAACGGTTTCATCATATGTCTGTTCTTAATTATATTTCTTAAGAAATACACAAAAGTGCCATTTCGTTTGCTAGTTTTGGTATTTTAGTTAAGAAGAGAAACGAACAAAGCCCTTCTATTCTTCTGCAGTCTTCACAACCACCTAAGTAGCTAATTAGGCCATGCCTTCATTCGTTTCATTTTAAAATTATTCACGAAAGCGTCTAACCACTTTTGATCTGTTAAAAAGATGATGATACATATTTGTACATATTTTATCACTTATGACATTATTAGTATTGGCATCAGAAACGTGGACAGAGAACTTGATTACGAATAATCTATTCAAAATATCAATAACCCTCCAGCCAAATCATCAGATGTTGTACGTCAATTACACCTTTCACAAGTAAAACCTGTAAACTTATAAGTTGAAAATCAAAAAGGCAGCAAAAATATCTCTCAAGGTAAAAAGCCGGGACTTGGGCGCACTCCGTCCCAAAAAGAGTAATCCTGTCGACAATCAGGACAGTAAAGGCCTCTTGAATTCATCCTGTTTTGGAGGCATCGAGGATGATGTATGTGCCTGCAAATGGGCAAAACACTCACTCTCTCTCCCTCCCCGAACCGCCCTTGGCAGATGGAACAATTTGTTGCGCCAAAGCCTGCGCCGGCATCAGGCGGGTAGGAAACCTCATTAACGGTTGAAAACTCAAGTATCCCCTGTTTGGGGGTCGAAGGTCTGCCATGTACACATCTGCAGCATAAAAAAATAAGAGCAGCGCCAGCCGGGCTCACAATTACTAGTACAACAACTATGTAAAGGATACGATTATCATCCTTTTTGCTCTGGCCGCCTGGACCTGTTGTTCTTCCTCCTGTTGCGGGGCCTAGCATGCATGCCATGATCCCCAAGAGAATGCAACAAAATTGAACCTGATCAGTAACAACTGGATTTAACAACAGGGGCAATATCACTTAAACTCACTTCCCATTTTACAATAATCGACAACCAAACATGTACTTATTTCTTTACAGCAATTGGTTTTTTTCCAAATCACAAACTTCCAACGTCGATATAGCCCCGGCCCCAAAGAAGTATCATTCTATCAAAACAAAAAGAAACCCATCATGTTGCCTTTTGTTGTTGATATACTAAGGGCGGTATATATATTTCACTACTTGGATGGTGCGTGCATGTACCAATATGTATCTCGGTATCGTTTTGAGTTTAATTACCACAATTTACATTCCAAACATATTCTCCACAGTTATACCTATCGATCCGAGTTACAAAATTTGAAAGTATAAAAATAAATAAGATTTCTAAAGAAATGAACCATCTGTACATTTTGATGTCCATCCATTGACAAGCTTATGTCCAACTAAACAACCTAAACAAATAATCCAGCCCGGCCCCGAGGAGAACCGGAGCATTTTCCCCCAACGTTTGGAAGGCTTTAAATAGCATGACTATTTCCCCCAGTTTTCATTTTTGAAATTTCTCGCAACGAGAAGAAACAAAAAATAATTTTTGTGAAAGTTGAATAGTTTTGAAAAAAAAAAAATAGTAAGAAAAAAACCAATTAGTTTATCCGTTTATTTGGTAACCAACAAATATAATCATGACTAAATTCATACCGTTGCAGTTAAGAGACGCCTTTGGGAAGAGAACAATCTGGGTTTGATGAGGCCACTAATGGAGGATCTTTTGTTGTTCAGATTGGTTAGGACAGCCATTGATGGAGGTTTGAGAAGCTCACTGGGGGGGGGGGGGTGGAATCACTTTACCAGACTCTGTTTTTATAGGAGGACAAGGTGATGGCTAATACTAAGGCCTCGTTTGGGTAAATAGTAAATACACCCTCCTAAGTTAGCAATATCTAACACACACTTGTGAGACTCATTTTTATCCTAATACACATTTTAACAAACATTTTGACACACAAATTTAACACTCTCATTACGGATGAGTATATTAAATATATGTTGAAAACGTAAAAAATAAGTTAAAAAGTTTATCATTTTTTATTCATTAATTTCTATCTCTAGTAAATTTTTGGAGCTTTTTGATAATAACATTTTGATATTTGAATGTTGGATTTTCTTTGAGCTTTTTGTCTTTTGTTAGGATAAGAAATACACTACTTCGTCAAGTAACCCAACTCTTAAAATGTTGAACCAATGGGTTGTTTGAAATATGAAATAGAAAAACAACAAAAGGTTTTTTTTTTTTTTTTAAATCAAACCACAAACATAAGAACAACAAATGGTTATACCACTGAGATTTTTCAACCTTCCATGTGAACCACGTAATAAGAGGAGACCCCAAATTTTTGGATGCTAATTTTGGCGCTCCATTTTTATACTCAAACGCTCCATTTTTAACGTGAAGTTACTAGTAATTTCATGTACAAAGTAGAGCACCTGTTTACAAAAGTAAAACGTCAAAATTAATTTCTCAAATTTTTTCACCTTAATTAATTGAATACCTGTATGCGGCGACGGGGCTGAAGCTATTTGAGGTACCCATTGGCTAAATCCAGTTTTCGTATCGATTCCATATCAGGTGTGGTCCCGCCTCCGGGTACTGAAAATTTGCCGCGGCGGGCTGCTTTGGTTATGGTGGAGAAACGGACCGAAGGCAAGATCAACCTACTTAAAATCTCTCCCTCTCTCTCGCCCTAGTTTTCTTTTCGAGTATGGCTTATTCACGGAGCCATTGTAAAGAAATAATTTACGGAGCCACTTCATCTTAACTGTTTGTTTTAATATTAGACAATCCAGATTTTAATGAAACTTTTCCGATTCTATTAAATTCCGAACCAAACTTTTTCCTAAATTTTTTTTATTAAAATCCGGACCGTCCAATATACTTTGGACGGACGCAATGCACTTTCGTAAATCACTATTCACGGAAAGCTCTGTAAAATAGTTTTTTTCTTTCCTTTCTTTCTTTCTTTTTTTTTTTCCTTTGCAACGCTTTTATAGGAAATTGGTTCACTGGAAATAGATCCGCTGGTGAAATGCATTGTCATGCCCATTGGCCATTGGGTAACCGGAAGAGTCAAGTTCACCATTTTGATCGTACACGCGTATCATACATCAAAATTACAATTTTTATCGTACACGGTACACTTTATGGCAATATATCTCAGTGTACCATAGCTTTCTCCCTGTCGAGTTAACAATTTGGGGCTAAATCCAAAAAATTGAGGACTCTTTAATTTTGCAAGAGATCGATCACACTGACCATTAATATAAATATTCCAGCTCATTACGTTCTTGCTTTGGTATTGGTTCCAGGAGTCTCATAGTTAAAACGTTCCATCGCAATTACGTACCAGTAATATACGTATTCGTTGCCGTGACTAGTGTGGCCGCGCTAGTTCCTTCCGAGGTTTAGATTGCGTAGTCGGGTCCAATTGTGACTCGGCTGTAGGTTGTTCCTCGGTTATCAAATGTGTGTGTGTATATATACACACACACACAATCACACACACCCAAAAAAACACCTAAAAAAAACCCAAAATCTCAATCTCATAGTTTCCAATCGAATTTTTGTGATCCGAACCGTTCAATGTGTGCAGAATGTGATTTTAAGGATACTCGCGAGAAATCAGCAAAAAAATGACCGGAAATGACTTGATCTGAACAATTTCAAACAGTATATATATATATACACACACGGCCCGCGTGCCTAGTTAATACTTTTGAAGGCTTGACAGAAAATTCAAAACTTGGGACTCTATACTTTTGAAGGTAAAATCCAAACCTCAGTGACGTATTGAAGCAAAAAAGTAGTATAAATATCATAGTGATGGTGATCAAGAAATATATAGTATCTTACTTAATTATTTTCTTTTGAACTTAATTCCAAATTAATGGGATCAAATACGGACCAAAACAAAGAAATTAAATGGGATCAAAATACGTATCCAAATTGTTTCATCTTCAGCTATCTCCAAGACACAACCAAACATCTCATAAATAATACCACAGCCATGAATAAGTTTCTCTCTATTACTAATTACGATAAGTAGTAAACAACGGAGAGGTGAGTACATGGAAACAAGCATTAGTTGACATAACGTGTGGATCTTCTCATTTGTGTCCTCTGTTATAACGTGTGTAGAGGTGTCAAATGGGCCGTGCCGGCACGGCACGACACGGGCACGTCACGGGCACGGCACGTCACGGGCACGGTATTGGTCTGGCACGGCATGACACAGCACGATTGTAGTTGGCCCGGGGCACGGCACGGGCACGAAAATGGGCGGCACAGCACGAGCACGGCACGAAAGTTGGCCTGGCACGGCACGGCACGGCACGACATGGTCGTAGACGGGCACGACACGGGCAAGGGCATGAAAAGTGGATAGGAACGACACGGCACGGCACGGTTCTAGCAAGGCACGGGCACGGGCACGACCCGGCACGACATGGGCACGAAAGGGCACGACACGAGGCACGGGAAAAAAATTAAATAAGCTAAATGGCTTTTTTTTTTTAAATGTTAAAAAAATTAAACAATTTCTATTCAGTAAAAAATATTTGTTTATCTTTTTTTAAAGGTAAACAACTAAGATATTTAATTTTAAAAAAAACAATTTATTAAAAAATCATGTTTTTAAAAAATTATTTTTTCACTTTTAAAAAACTATCAAATTTTATTCGATAAAAATATTTGTTTTATTTTTGTTAGTAAAATTAAATAGGTTTTGGACCTTTGGTTTGCAAATTTAACATTAATTACAATACAAGATAACAAGTAAAATTAAAAAAACTTATCAAAATATTTATGGTGCAAGAGTAATTTAATATGAAAGGAAACGTGCAAAAGTCATATATTATTTACCCCAAATCTAACAAGAAATTAAAAAAAAGTGTCAAACAAAAAAGAAAAAAAATACATAGTAGAAATAAGGGAAAAAAATATATAAATAAGGGTTAGCTGGACAGCCTGGACTAGGACAATAAGACCATTTATAATATGTTATTTTTTTAATTGTTAAATTTTATTTCATTAAGACCAAGAATTTCTTTTTAATTAGGGGTTGTAATATGTTATTTTTTTAATTGTTAAATTTTTTTGGCGTGCCATGGTATATGAAAATGCAGCGTCCATTATTACTTTTCTCCTTTCATTGTGAATTGTCCTCTCCTTTTTCTCTTCCGCAAGTTACAGAGTGATTATGATATTCTGAGACCAAGTGTAAACCTTTTGCCTAACATAATTCTCGTGCACTAGTAGAAGCGTAAAACGGTAAAAACTTTTTTAAGAAAACACCTCAAACTATTCAAATGTGCGACAATAAGGATTGAAAGCGCAACTGCAGATTGATTGAGCCCTTTACCAAACTCGCTTGTATACTAACCAAAAAGTTGTCTAAGATTTATTAAGTAGGAAGCTGGAAAAGCGAGGAAAAAGAGGGAACGTTCAAAGAAAAAAAAGGGACAACCGAAGTTGAATAACAACTTCGCTCTCTCTCTCTCTCTCTCAAACACGTCATTCCTTGTTTTTTATGAGGATGCAATGAATGCAAGGATCTTTCTATCCTTGCCCAATGTCGCTGAGTTTCCAATATGTCAAAAAACCAAATGTATACAATGGTTGCATGTCTGATGCAAGATTAGTTATGCCTTAAGTCAACCCACACATGTTAGGGCAGACTAAAACGACACGACTTAAAACGGCACGGCCCGGTCTGATCCGACACTACACGATTAAGTAAATGGGTCGGCACATCTTGACACGATTGAAAACGGCACAGCACAACATGATTTAAGAAAACGGGCCGGCACGACACGATACAATTTAAGAAAACAGACCGGCATGACACGACACGATTTAAGAAAATGGGCCAGCACGACACGACACGACACGATTTCAGAAACGGGCCTGCACGGCACGACACGATTGGCAAATGGCACGGCACAGCACGACACGATTTAAGTAAACAGGCCGGCACGGCACGGCACGATTGACAAAAGGCACGGCACGACACGACACGATTTAAGTAAATAAAGTAAATGGACCGACACGGCACGGCACGAAGCACGGTTAGCACGAAGTTAAACAGGCCTCTAAACGTGTGGATACTCCTACTAGCCAAAAATATATATTCTACTTATATACATATATATTGTCCACGCCTAGGTACATATGTGGTTATTATGTGAAAATATATATATACACATGTTCGTGTTTGAGTGTGCACAATTCAATTAATGTGTATTCCTAGTAAGCGATGATGGAATTGCATGCATGCATAGGGAGACCTATTAATCCCGGGTATTATTTCGCAACATTTTTTAATTACTTTTTCTGCCAAAAAGTAACGATTATCGAGGAAATCAAATATTTCATCACCAATAGGTTCCTTTTTGGTGATGAAATCAACATTCCCTTGCCATGCAAAATGTGCTCATTGGCGATGAAATTATTATTCCGTCACCAATTCTAAAATTAATTACTTTTTATGTTTAGAAAATTCAAATTATTTAATACAATTTTGTGTAAATATTCTATATATTGGACATAGATTAATTTGAAATTTTGAAAAAATGTCGATATATAATTGATTTTGCAATATTATCAATGAAATGTCAAGTGGTTCAGTGGTTGTTTGGAAACAAGAGGTTGCGAGTTTGAGTATGCACGCAATCAACAAAGCCTAACACCCCCTTTTGCAAGAAAGAATGGGCGACGAAAATGTGCTCATCATATATAATGTTTCGTTTGGCGACAAAATTTTCCATTGCCAAAGCCTAACACCCCTTTTGCGAGAAAGATTGGGTGACGAAACTGGATGACAAAATTTCTCGTCGACAAAAGCGTTAACGACAAAATTTTTCGTTAATACTAGGCATCGTACCCATTTGATGCACGAAACAGAAAAAATTTATATTGTTGAGAACATTTTTTTATTCTCGTACATTAAACGAGTGCAACACTAGTATTAATACAGGCCTAGGTAGTTGTTTTCTCGTCGAAGTAAAAAACTCATCAATATCGGCGGTTTGATATATAACAAACAGTTTCCTTATTAATTGTTGCTTATACTTTTCACGAAACAAATCATCATTAACGGAAGTATTGTTGGAAAAATACGGCAATAACAGAAAATTCCAGAGAATAATTCCATTGATAATTCAAAGTTACAGAATACATAACAAATAACAGATTATGAAACGAGATACAAACAGATTGAAAGAAAAATCAAACCGAGTCCTGTGTGATACCACAGTCTCCTTAAGAAAGATTCGCCGCCTACCGTCGGTGTTGTAGGTTCGTGTTCGGCGTCTTCCTCCCAGGGTTGGCTCGGCTAAACCGCAAGCCGTCGGAACACCGCCGTCGACCGCCTTGGTGAACTGACTACCGTCTGCCTTACTCTCTCAAAACGAATTTCTGAATATGCAGGAGGAATGTGGAATTGCTTGTGTTCTGATCAAAACGGGATGCCTCAATTTATAGAGAGATGAGGGCTGAATAACTCCACACATTGAATTATGGTAATGAATTCAGAATTTGATTTCTGCCATCAAGGAGGGAGGTTACGGGATTGATTACACCATCATGGGCAGGGGTTACGAAATCCCACAATTCAATACGTCTATTGATTGTGGGGTGTCCAGATACGACGAACCCGGGACCGGTTGCCTCGGAAGACCCTCCAAAATCCCGGTTTCATTCACCCGAAATTTCGTAAATTTCCAACAAGTATATGATACGTAAGTAATCGAGTTACCATGTCCCTATCAAGATAAGGGATGTGCTAAAAAACATCCATATATATACTACTATCCACCAATTTCCTCACGCCAAACTTTAATTTTGTGGGCCTTGATTGGACTCACAACAGTGATCTAAATCGTTTATCTTGTACCGTTAATTGAGACCAACATATGAGAAACATATTAACTTGATCTGTCATCGTTAGATACATTAATGATTTTTAACAATTTTCTACACTAGCTAGTTCACATTATTTTCAATATGAACGGTCCATGTTGTACAACTTGTTTATGTATATTTTGACGGCTAATCGAGCTTTTCTTTTCAAGAGACTTTGTTCTCTACAAGACGTAAAATATAAATGATTCAGATCACCATTGTGGGCTCATAATTGGGCCCAAACAAATAAGATTGCGGGAAATTCCAAGGCAAAATTCTGGGCCGGTCTTATTTTTCAATTTCATAGCCCATTGAATCCTTTTTCTATAGAGTGCAATTCCTTATAGAGTGCAATTCCTTATAAATCCAGTGGATTGTATTTTACATTTTTACCCTGTTTAAAAACAAATGAACACCCAACAGCCCTGGTACCCTCTCTCTCTCAACCTGGGGCATGAACGTATGGCACCACCGCCCATCCCTCCACCGCCACCCTCCCTCCCACCACTGCCGCCGGTTTCAACCACCGCCGCCCTTCTCTCCACTACAGCAATGCTCGTCCTCTCTCCTTCCTCGCTCAATTCCTCCCAAACCCTACTCTGGTGCGATACGTACAACAATATATACGCATATCGCTGTAAATACATATGTGTACCGGCATTAGGTCTTAGACGGCGCCGTTGATCGTATTCTGGCGAGCTGCGGCATAGATTATCATCGAAGTCAATAATATGGACAGAAAAATCGAAGACGACACATCAAATCAAGAGCATCAGCAGCAGCCGGTGTCTCCACCGATGGCTGCTGCCGCCATGGATGGCGTAGCAGCCATGGCTCTCTGCTCAGTCCTCCACCGTGTCCACCAGGCCCCGAGAGGTCCGGCAGATCCTTTGACAGGATCAGAGTCGTCGCCGTCAACAAAACCAAGGCCGTCTCTCTTGTCCGCCAAGTATACTACGCCGGCCACCTCTGCTTGGGCGAAAACTACGTCCAGGAGGTCGTCGAGAAAGCGCCTCAGGTTTTGAGGAAATTTATTTATTTTTTCTCTTGCTTAATCTAGTCTCTGATGATGAAAAGTCGTGGATTTTGTCAGTTTTTGTTAATTTCCGGGCTGCCGCGAAATTCTGATGCGGAAGCTTTGTATAATACTGATTCGATGCGATTTATAGGTGAAATATGAGCTAGTTATGACTGCGTTGCTAGTGATTTTCTCTATGTTTTCCTTTTTCCGTTTTGGACTTTAGTTCGATTTAATCTGCTTCATGATTTATTGACTGAGTTAACAAGTTGGGTTTGGCTTGTAATGTCTTCAGTCAGAAATTCCAAAGGTGTCAAAATGAGATTCTGGTGTTCACATGGCAGAAAAATTGTGCTTTTAACTCTTATCTACGTCCATTTGTCACTGTAAATACATATTGTGTTTTTTCATCTTTTCTTTTATTATTCCGTGAATTAGCTTCAGATTCACAGTGTTAATTGTAAATAGATTCACAATGTTAATTATAAATTTAAAAAGAATTTAACATTGTTAATTGTAAATTTAAAAAGAATTTAACATTGTTAATTGTAATTTTATACTTTTACCAGCTAACATTGTTAATTGTAGTGTGAATTTAGATAAAAATTAACATTATTAATTGTGGTGGCGGCGGTGGTGGTGTAGGAAGGTGTATGGGCCGAAGGGTATTAACACTGTTAATTGGGGTATGAATTTACATGGAAATTAACCCTGTTAATTTAGACAAAAATTAACACTTGTAATTGTGGTGATGGTGGTGGTGGCGTTGTGGTGGTGATGGTCGCAGCGTGGTGGTGGTGGCGGCGGCGGCGGCATGGTGGCGGTGGCGGTGGCGGCGGCGGCAGCGGTGGTGGTGGTGTAGAAGGATGTATGGACCGAAGGGTATTAACACTATTAATTGGTGTGTGAATTTATATGAAAATTAACACTGTTAATTGTGGTGGTGGTGGTGGAGTGGCCCATATAACCTCCTACACCCCCACTCCATCACCACCGCCACGATTAACAGTGTTAAATTCTGTCTAAATTTATAATTAACAGTATTTATTTTCGTTTAAATTTACACCACAATCAACAATGTTAATTTTCATTGTCTTCAGTTCTTAGCCAATTATCAATTAAGGAAAGGATAATATATGGAAAAATCTACGGTATACATCCCTGCATATGAAGGATTTTTAAATTTGGACAGAATTTAACACTGTTAATTGTGGCAGTAGTGGTAGTGGAGTGGTAGTATAAGAGATTATATGGGCCAACTGTTAATTAACATTGTTAATTGTGGTGTAAATTTATATGAAAATTAACACCGTTAATTTAGAGAGAAATTAACACCGTTAATTTAGTGAGAAATTAACACCGTTAATTTAGTGAGAAATTAACACTGTTAATTGTGGTGATGATGGTGGCGGCGGCGGCAGCGTGGTAGTGGTGATTGTGGTGGCGATGGTAGTGGCGGCGTGGTGGTGATGGTAGAATGGTGGTAGTGGTGATAGTGGTGGCGGTGGCGGAAAGGATAATATATGGAAAAATCTACGTTACACATCCCTGTATATGAAGGATTCTTAAATTTGGACAAAATTTAACACTGTTAATTATAAATTTAGACAGAATTTAACACTGTTAATTGTGGTGATAATGGTAGTGGAGTGGTAGTACAGGAGATTATATGGGCCAACTATTAATTAACACTGTTGATTGTAGTGTAAATTTATATGAAAATTAACATCGTTAATTTACAGAGAAATTAACACTGTTAATTTAGATAATTTAGATAGAAATTAACATTGTTAATTGTGGTGGTGGCGGCGGCGGCAGTGTGGTAGTGGTGATTGTAATGGCGGCGTGGTGGTGATGGTGGAGTGGTGGTGGTAGTAGTGGTGGCGGTGGCGGCATTGTGGTGGTGGTGTAGGAGGTTGTATAGGTCGACTGTTAATTTAGATAAAAATTAATACTGTTAATTGTGGTGGTGGTGTAGGAGGTTGTATGGGTCGACTGTTAATTTAGACAAAAATTAACACTGTTAATTGTGGCGGTGGCGGCATGGTGGTGATGGTGGTGGCGATGCAACATGGTGGTGGTGGTGGTGGTGGTGGTGGCGGCGGCGTGGTGGTGTGGGTGGTGGCGATGGTGTTGGTGGCACGATGGTGATGTGGTGGTGGTGGTGGTGGTGAGGGTGGGGGTGGTGGTGGCGGCGGCGGCGGCGGTGGTGGTGGCGACATGGTGGTGGTGGTGGCATGGTAGTGGTGGTGGTGGCAGCGTGGTCGTGATGATTGGATTGTCTCTCTCCAATCGTTTTTTTTTTTTACGATGGGTATTTTTGTCAACAAAATAATGAACAGGACTTACTGGGCTATAAACTCTTTGGGCAGGACCCAGTAAGCTATTCTTCACCTAGACAGGACCGGCCAGAAAGTTTCCCAAATTCCAAGCCAGCCTCACTTTTAGTGTTTTGTCTCTTGAAAACCCTTTATTGAATTGCCCTTTCCGCATAGACCCTGACGCGCGTGGAGAACATATTAAGGATATAACTTCTTGTTGACTTGTGCTGATGTGAATGTACTTTTTTACTTTTAGCATTACAAACTTTAAAATATAATATCTCTTACTATATATATCCATTTTTCGTAAAATTTATTGTTTTAGAGTCTGCTCAACAAGATCTATCAAACAAGATCTATATTGAATGTGAAATTATGTGTAGGAAAAAAAAATTTGGTGTGAATTGTAGATTTTTAGGGTGGGAATTGTTGTATCTTTTTTTGTGTGAATTATCTATTATTTGGGGTGTGAATTTTTGTATATAAGTGTGAATTGTGTATAATATAGGGTACGAATTATTGTATAGGGTGTGAATTGTATAAAACAGGCGGTGTGCATTTTGTACAATTAGAGTTTTAATGGGGTATGAATTGTTTGCTTTCTATGGATGTGAATTATGTGATGGGTGTGAATTAAGTGATAGAGGGGGTATGAATTCTGCATTTGAGGAGTATGAATTTTTTTCATTTTGTACACAATTTAAGGAGTGTGAATTTTCTAATATATGATATGTGAATTGTTTGTTATAGGTGGTGTGAATTGCCTATTATAAGAGGTGTGAATTCTATATTTAGAGTGTGAATTATGTGTCATTAAGGGTGTGAATTGTGTACAAATGAGTTTAAGGGGTGTGAATTGTATGTTATATGGGTGCGAGTTATTGTTTAAGGGTGAATTGTGTATAACAAATGGTGTGAATTATGTACAACATGAGTTTAAATAAGTGTAAAATGTCTGTTATATGGGATGTGAATTACAGTTATAGAGGGTATGAATTATGTATAATAAGGGATTGAATTACCTATTACAAGGGGAGTGAATTGTATATTTTAGAGAGTGAACTATGTAGGGGAAGTATAAATTCTGCATTTGATGCGTATGAATTCTTTCATTTTGGAATATGCAAATTCTTTCATTTTGAAGAATGTGAATTGTGTATAATAAGGGGTATGAATTGTCTGTTATAGGGGGTCGTGAATTACCTATTATAGGGAGTGTGAATTATATATTTTGGGGGCATGAATTGAGTAATTTAAGGTGTGAATTCTGCATTTAAGGAGTGTGAATTTTGCATTTTTTGAGAGGTGTGAATTCTTTCATTTTAGACGGTGCGAATTGTTTAGAAGGTGGTGTGTATTCTTAATTAGGGGGTATAAAATAACTTTTTTATGTATACACAATTTCATATTCAAAATGTATCTTGTTTGAAAGATCCCATTAAGTAGGTTTCAAAAATATTTTTTTAAAATTGAATAAGCACAATAAAAGTTATAATTGTTTAAAATTTTAACCATATGAGCTATATATGTTTATGTACAGTCCGGATCAGGTAAGAGATCCCGGATGGAGCATTTTGTGCGAACCATGATCTTAGCCGTTGAATCGTGTTTTCAATAGTCCGGATCTGCAAATGGTTTATGACTGGTCATAATTAACTTTTTCCCAGAAAAGTTTCATTAAAATCTGGACCATTGAAAACACAATCCAATGGCTGAAATTATGGTCCGCACGAAACGCTTCGTTCGGGATCCCTTACCTTATCTGGACTATATGTATGTATATGTATGGACAAGTATATGTACGTATAAACACGTGACAATCGTAGATAGAGAAAGAAAAAATTATGATTATAAATATTATTTGGTTGTTTTCAAATAATGCTCCACCACTCATTAAATGCCAAATGTCAATTTGTTTACTAAATCACTTACAAAAAATAATTGGTTCCACAATATTAACCAATGATGCATGAGTTGGAACATTAGAATGTAATGTTTCATCCGCATTGGATAATTTTTCTAATTCTAAATTGAAAGCGCATGGGTGTAAAGAAAAAAGTGTTTTGACAGAAACTGTATGACGCGCACTGGGCCTAAACATCCACTAGATGCTCAAACAGAACCGGCCAGTCAAAATCTCAAAAGTTTGGAGGGTGTGGAGGCTTCGGTTATGACCTCGGTAAATAGACTCCAGTTAACCGAGGACTTATAGTTGGTACTATCTGTGGTCAAATACAGGCGAGCCCTTGAAGTTACCCTCACTGGCATGGTGTTAACCCTCCTGTTAGTACTTTGGTTAATCATCGAGGCATACGATTCCGTTGAGATCTGGAAGGAATGTAACCAATCAGGAGGGGACCACGAGCGCCACGTGGTAGACAGGACCACCATGGACATGTGTTTCGTAACCGCCTTATCCAGTGCGTCACCTATGACGTCACCGAAGGCGGTTACCTAAGCGTGAATCCCACGCGCTTCCTTGGAGGCCAAGTAACGTCTATAAATACGAAGGGATTCTAACCTAAAGAGGTACGCCACTTTACCCTAACCCTAGACCTAAACTTCTCTCCTTACATCTAACTTGATCGTCGGAGGGTCACTGGGCTTTTCCAAGCCCTAGTGACTGGTTGCAGGACCCCAGGCGGACGAGCGGAGCAACGGAAGAGGAGTATTGAGCCAGGCGAAGGTCCCTCCAAATCTGAACCCTTACAATTGGCGACTCTGCTGGGGATCTAGCCATCAATCCAACATCCTCACTCTTCCTTCTGCTCCATTCGACGGTTCCTGGTTCAAATATGGTCGAAATCGATGACGCTCACCACGGAGGAACCACCCACGGGCTTGGTTCCCTCGTGGATCACAGCCCGGCCTCCGGCGAAGCAGCCGCCCTGGGAAAAACTCACGTATCAATAGGAATCGGCACCGGAGGACCAGAAGCAGGTCCATCCTCCGAGCTTCATTCCTACGTCCGCCACCTCAAGCGGAAGATCGATGACCTTACGACTGCCATGGAGCGCGACCGTCACATGAGGGATGAATTGGCAGAGATTAAACATCTCCTCCAAATCTCTCCATCTCATTCCTCCGGAAGCCGCGGCGGAAGAAAGGACCGTCGCACATCCCCTCGCAGTCATGAAGTCGGCCACCTGCTAGAACATAGGTCTCGCCCTTCCGCCAAAGATCGTCTCGAGTCACCCAGAGCAGCAGACACTCGAGCCCCAAGAGACGCATCGCACAGAGACCGTTCCCGCTCCCCCGTGCAACTTCGAAGGAGACCATCGGCCTTCGAAAGGCTCGGCGCCGGGAGCGTCTCTGCCTCCTCCACTCACTCGGTCCAGGTGGGCAAGACAGGCCGGGAATCTACCCCTAGCCTCACAAGGGCGCCCAGGGGAGATGACGGCCTTGTAGAGATCCAGACCAGGGGATACCGCGAGCGCCTAAAGGGCCCCGGAGCCAGAAGCCCCATCATCACAAACCCAGCCGGGGCACACAGCAGGAGCCCAATCACCGAGCGCCTCGAGCCCTCTGCTCGGGATAGCTACCGCCACCACCGCCAGGACCGCTTTCCCAGGAAATCGGTTAGTACTGCTCCTGATAAAAAGGAATATGAACGATTGGACAAACTTGTCCCCAAGAAGCGTACAGCGACTGAGCGTCCAGACGGTCCCGACCGTTCGATCCGACCTCATCGCGACGCACGACTTGCACGACTCACGACCTCTCCCTTTACGAAAGAGATCGACTCGGTTACCCCACCCAAAGGATTCACCCAACCCAAGTTTGCCAAGTACGACGGCAAGACCGAGGCGTACACCCACTTGGTTCAATATAAACTCGTCATGTCCTTGTTTCTTCGGAATGAACCCTCGGACGACGCCTTCTTATGCAAAGTGTTTCCTGCGAGTCTCGGTAACCTAGGTCTCACCTGGTTCAATCAACTCCCGGCTCGGTCAATCTCCTCATTTGACTCCCTCTGCGACGCCTTCATGGCTCGATTTGTAACAAGCAACAAACATGAGAAGGAGATCGACTCCCTCTTAGCCCTCCGCAAGAGAAGCGATGAAACGCTTCGGCAATACACCGGTCGTTACTGGGAGCTGTTCAATGAAATAGAGGGCTGCGACGGCGTCATCTCTGCCCGAGGATTCAAGCTCGATCTGACCTCCCAAGATGAGCAAGTTTATGACGACCTCGCTCGCCATAAGCCAAACTCAATGAAGGACCTCATGACTCGTATCGAAGGGTGGTGCCAGCTCATTGAATCGAAGGCAGAGAGAGGTATCGGGAAGCCGACCAGTTCAAAGGCAACAAACGCCTCGGTCTCCACACCGGTTCCCCCACCTGTCTCAACTCCAAAGAAGCAGGTTAATACCATCAAGCAGTCACCGAGAAGAGGACCGAAGCCCAGCGATTTCAACGCTGAAAAAACCGTCTTCACCATACCAATCTACCGAATCATTGACCAAGTAAAGGATCAGCCCTTTTTCTCCTTCCCAAATCAAAAGATTGGAACCGAAAACGGCAAAATCAAGAATCCCATTGTGCGTTGCAGCTACCACAGCGAACAAGGTCATTTCACCACAGCATGCAAGCCCTTCAAGGCATACTTGGAGCAACTTGTTGCTGCTGGCCACCTCGGCAACTTCATTGATCAAGAAAAGACAGCGGCTCGGGCACAAAGGACCGAAGCAAATACCGAGGAAGAAGTTCGAACAATCCATGTCATTCACGGTCCCTTAAACCCCGAAGCCGCCCGCATCATCCGAGCTGACCTAACCGAAGCTTCCTCCTCCAAGCAGGTCATGTTGGTCGATCCCGAACCAAAGCGCCCCAGAACCGACGACGGTTCCAAATGGACGATAACGTTTACCGAGAAGGATCTCGACCGCATCCAGCTCCCCCACAACGATGCCCTCGTGGTCACGCTACGCATCGGAACTTTCAATGTCCGACGCGTCCTCGTAGACCAGGGCAGCTCGGCCGAAGTAATGTACTACTCTCTGTTCAAAGAACTGAAGATACCCGACACCGACCTCCATCCCTCCAAAGTTCCTCTTATCTGCTTCAGCAGAGCTCCTGTCTGGCCCATCGGTACCATCACTCTTCCTGTTCGTGCCGGTTCGGTAACTCTGGAAATGGAATTTGTAGTAGTTGACGTCCCTAGCCCATACAACGCCATTGTCGGGCGCACCTGGTTGCATAGGCTCAAGGCAATTGCCTCCACCTATCACCAAGTGGACCGCTTCATTGGCATTCATGGGCAACAGGAAGACTTGTACGGAGATCAAACAGCAGCCAATAAATGCTACATCAACGCCGTCCGAAGTAACAAACAGACCTCTCGGATTAATCTCATTAAAGTCCCCGAAGCCCCAATCTTGGAAGACGTCGGTAGATTGCCCGACGACAAAACCGTTGAGGACGTGGCCACGATTCCAATAACCGATGACGGCTCCCGCTTCTTCCTTGTCGATTCCTCACTTTGTGAAACCGAGCGGAATGAAACGATAGCTTTTCTCAAACATAACATCGAAGTATTCGCTTGGACCCCATACGAGATGCCTGGAATCGACCCCTCCTTCATTTGCCACGAGCTCAACATCGACCGAGCCAAACGCCCGGTCTTGTAGAAGGCACGGCGGTCCTCCCCCACCATTCCGAAGCAGTTATCGAAGAAGTAAACCGACTCCTGAACGCAGGGGCAATCAGGGAAGTTCAGTACCCTAAGTGGTTGGCCAACACCGTTGTAGTCAAGAAAAAGAACGGTAAGTGGCGAGTATGCGTTGACTACTCAAACCTCAACGACGCCTGCCCAAAGGATTTCTTTCCACTCCCCCGTATCGACCAGCTCGTCGACGCCACCTCCGGTCACGAGCGTCTTAGCTTCTTGGATGCTTACCGGGGCTACCACCAGATTGCCATGAGCGAAGGCGATGTTGAGAACACGGCTTTCATTACCCCCCATGGCATCTTCGGGTACCTGGTTATGCCCTTCGGTCTAAAGAACGCCGGGGCCACTTTTCAGAGAATGATTACCAAGATGTTTGAAGCACTACTCGGCGACACAATGCTGGCCTACATCGACGACATGGTGGTTAAAAGTTTGCGTGCCGGTGATCATCTTACCCACCTCACCGAAGTCTTTGAGATACTCAAGAAACACAAGCTCCGCCTCAATGCCGAGAAGTGCGTCTTCGGTGTTAGCTCCGGCAAATTCCTTGGCCACCTCGTCTCCCAACGCGGTATTGAGGCCGACCCTTCCCAGATCCTTGCTATCACTCAGCTCTCGGCCCCCCACAACAAGAAGGATGTTCAACGTTTGACCGGCATGGCCGCAGCCTTAAACCGATTTATAAGCCGCTCCTCGGATAAATGCCAGCCATTTTTCACACTTCTGAAAGGCAGCCGACGGAGCTTCAACTGGACAGAAGACTGCGACCAAGCCCTACAACAACTCAAGGAGTACATCTCCAAAGCTCCCCTCCTCGTCACTCCTCGGGACCAAGAGGACCTGTTCCTCTACCTTGCTGTCTCTCAGCACGCCGTCAGCTCGGTCCTCGTTCGACAGGAGAATCGGGATCATCAACCAATCTACTATTCAACCAAGACAATGACTCCAGCCGAGACGCGTTACCTACCATTAGAAAAGCTCGCCCTTGCCATTGTCTCGGCATCCAGGAAGCTTGCTCCCTATTTCCAGTCTCACCGCATCATCGTCCTCACTGAATTCCCCCTCAAGTCTCTCCTGCGGAAGGCCGACCTGTCTAACCGAATCTCACAGTGGGCCGTTGAGCTTGCAAACTTTGAAATCCACTTTAAGCCTCGGACAGCTATCAAAGCTCAGGTGCTAGCCGACTTCATCGCCGAGCTCACACCAACCAACACAAACGCTTCGGTTCCCACCCCAAGCACCGAGGCATCACTTCAGGTCAACCCTAGCACAGCATGGCAGCTCTTCCATGGAGATGTCTGGAAAATGTACGTCGATGGCGCTTCCAATAGCCGAGGCGCCGGTGCTGGCGTCGTCCTCCTCTCACCCTCCGGTATTCTGCACGAAAGCTCAATCTCTATTAACTTCCCGGCCTCCAACAACGAGGCCGAATATGAAGCATTAATCTCCGGACTCAAAACCGCCGAAGCCATTGGCATCGAAGAACTCGTGGTTTACAGTGATTCCCAATTGGTGGTCAACCAGCTCTCTGAAGAATATGAGGCTCGGGACGACCCCATGCGTACCTACCTCAGCGCCGCAGTCCAGCTCATTCAACGCTTCAAAGCAATCAGAGTCGAGCACATCTCCCGGGAACAGAACGCTCACGCCGACGCCCTTGCAGGACTTGCTTCGGCATGCTCATCCTCGGAACACCGTTCTATTTCCTTTGATTCCATTGACAAGCCCAGCTTCGAGCTTGAAGAATTAGACAAGGAGATACTCAACATAGAGCTCGGCCCAAGCTGGATGGACGAAATTGTCCTTTACCTAAGAGATGACTCTCTCCCAGCCGACAAAAAGGAAGCCCACCGACTCCGAAACAAAGCCGCTCTCTTCTGGCTCAACCCCAACGGCAAGCTTTACCGAAGATCATTCACCGGACCATATTTATTGGTTGCACACCCCCATCAAGTCCCGGGGATCATTGAAGAACTTCATGCTGGCGACAGCGGCTGCCACTCCGGTGGACGGTCCCTGGCCCACCGAGCCCTCACTCAAGGGTATTGGTGGCCAACAATGAAGAAGGATTCAGAAGAGTTTGTCAAGTGTTGCAAAAAGTGTCAGATGTTCGCTCCCATTATCCATCAACCGGCCCGGGACCTCAGCCCCCTCACCAGCCCCTGGCCCTTCTCCCAATGGGGCATGGATATCGTTGGAAAGCTCCCAGTCGCTCCGGGTGGATTCAAATTCCTCTTAACCGCAACTGATTATTTCTCGAAATGGGTCAAAGCCGAGCCCCTTGTCACCATTGAAGAAACAGACGTCATCCGCTTTGTATGGCGAAACATTATCTCCCGTTTCAGTGTACCGTTCGCCATAATTACGGACAATGGTAGGCAGTTTACAGGACAAAAGTACCGAGCCTTGCTTGACGAATATGGTATTAAATGGGACACTTCCACCCCGGCTTACCCCCAAGGTAACGGTCAGGCCGAGGCTGCAAACAAAGCTATTTCATCCGGGCTCAAGCGAAGACTCGAGTCACGACGGGGAAAATGGGCCAAAGAGCTACCTAGGGTCCTCTGGGGCTACCACACTACTCCTCGGCGCTCCACTGGTCGCACGCCTTTCTCTTTAGCATTCGGCATGGAAGCGGTTATCCCTTTCCAAGTCGGACTCCCAACTATGCGCACTGAAAATTTCGAAGAGTCGGTCAATGATGGCAGCATTGCCTTGGACCTTGATCTAGCCGAAGAAGAGCGGGAAAATGCAAGAATCAAGCTCGCTTCCTACCAACAAGAAGTCGCCAAGGGTTACAACCGGAGTGTCCGCCTCAGGTCATTTAAGCCCGACGACCTTGTATGGAAAAAGGTTGTGGAGAAATCCAAGAAAAGAAAGCTCATGCCCAATTGGGAGGGTCCCTACCGAGTCCTCAAACACCTCGGGTCAGGAAACTACAAGTTAGAAAAGTTGGATGGTTCCCCCATTGCCAAAACATGGAATGCTAACAACTTGAAGAAATTTTACGGTTAAAGCTCGGTTACCGAAGCCCTCTCAGTCTTTATTATGTTACGTTTTCTTTTAACAAATATGGGAGGCAATTTGCTTATGTATTAGCAGCACTTCAAGTATTGAATGAGAATTCCCTCTATTGGCACTATTCGTACAAATTTGAGTTTGGTTGTTTACATTACTTACTCGGTCCGTTCTTGCCCGGACCGTTTTATACCGACTTCAGGGATATTGCTCTACCGCAGGTGTTACCCTCGGGCATAATTCCCACCAAGTCATCATGGCCTCTTCGGTCATCTGGATTTCTGTCCACTCGCTTTAAGGATACTCGGCTTTTTCACCGAGCCCCTTAAACCGACCCGCCAGATGTTCCACATTGCTCGGACTCGCTGTGTTACGAACCTATGGCGCAGGCCGTACCCCTTCGTACCCTCGGCCTACGTCCCCTAGCAGCAATACGATCTCGCGTTCGCTCGCTAGACTCAAATCCATTAAAATGAACGGGCATACAAACCCAAAAGTTCATTAACTGCTCCTGATTCGGTCCTACCGACCCTCTTTAGAGCAGGGGCTGCGGATCTAAATCACTTTCTTGATTAAATATCTTTTTTCTTGATTGACAAAATGCTTCGGTTGATGCTTCGGTCACACTTCTTTTTACAAACTTAAGTTTCACCAAAGCAGGGGCATCATAACCTAGGGAGCAAGCCAATCATTCAAAGCATTCCAAAGATAAACATTCAAGAAAAGAAAGCATTCACAGAACTATGGGTTTGAACAAAAATTACTGCTTCAATATCAAATATTTACAGAGCTCTGAACAGCAAACTCCTAAATGTCTGGAGCTGTCTAGTCAAAAGATGCAGAAACATAAAGGAAAAGAAGAAACTATCCTAAGAGTGAGGTTGGCGGTCGAACTGGTCCTCGGGTGCAGGGGCATTCGGATCAGCTTGGTTCCCAAGGCCTTGGTCCTCGGACGCCGGCTCCACCACCTCCTATTCCTCTTCTGGAAGGACAAGCTCCTCGGGAGGCGCCTCGGGGAGGGTTCGAAGGTCGGAGTCCTCTGGGAGATTGAGCTTCCTCAATAAGGCTTCATGGCCGTACCGAAGGCCATCCAAGAAACGGTCTCGGTGCAGCTCGGCCTCGATCTCCCGAACCTGCTTTTTGTACTCTACTCCGGCGGCATCCCAGCCTTCATCGTAGCCCCTCTTCCTTGCGAAGTCAACCTCTGTGGCCCGGGTGACCCGCAGCGTGTTGGCATCCTCCTCGGCCTTGGCGGCTCTGGCTTCTGCCTCCACTCTCTCCCTGTCGCACCTTTGAAAGTCCGCCAGGTAAAGGTTGCATGTCTCCCGAGCCAGCTTGAGATCTTCTTCCTTCTGAGCCAGCTCCCGAGTAAGCTTGTCGCCCCTCTCCTCCTGCTCTCTGCATCGGTCATTGATAGCCAATGCCCGAGCTCCAGCCTGCAAACAAAGAAAACATGAGACTCAACCAAGTGCAAACCTCTAAAGATTTAAGAAAATAGAATGCAAATGATCGACTTACAGTGAAGAGGGCCTGAGCTATCTCGGCCGTTATGTCCTCGGTCAAGCCGGTGACAGCCCGGGCGTCCCTAGGAAGAATACTTCCTTGGAGCATCCCGAAGGCCACACCGAGGTTCTTGACGCTATCTGCGTGACGGATCGGCCGGCCAGCAAAGTGCTTGAACTCGAGAGCCCAGGGGAGTTCCCTTGGATTGACCCAAGTTCCTTCTTCCGCCCCACCGGTTCCCCCCCGGGGCTCCCCCTGCTCCTCGTCAATCAGGATCGTCTCCTGATCTCCGGCTCCCTCCTCCCGCCGGGGCATCTTCTCCGGGGGCTCCTGTGGTGAGACAGGGGGCGCCCTTGAAGTCCCGGCACCAGGAGTACCGGGGACTGTCCCCCTGCCTCGGCCAGCAGGCCTTCGGCGCCTAAGATTCAAAACTTCTCGGGCTCCAGTACCCGGCATCTCTGCACTCAAGCCGGTCCTCTCTGGTGTCTCTCGATTGATCTCCTCCCTTATAACCCCCCGAGGAGCGGAAGTGCTACCCTCGGCCTCCTCTCCTGCCCTCCTCTGCCGGCTCTCCCTCCTCGGCCTCGTCCTCGGCCTGCCCGCGGTACCCCTTGCTGCCTCGGCTTCTTTTTCAGAAAGCACGTGTAGGTGGGGACGTACCCGAGTAGCTCTGGAGAGTACCGGCTGGTGATCGGGATGGCGTATGCTGCTGAAATACGGGCTCGGTCTGCCCTTTCCCAAAGCCGCTGAACAATTCCCTCAGCTGCAAGACAAAACGAAAACAAATGATCAGCACAAGGTACGCAGAGCATAAGCAGAAAACATAAATATTTACAGAAGAGAAACTTCTACCGACCAGGAGCCCCGGTCCCGTATTGCACTCTCGTTGTGGTATCAGCGTTTTCTCCGGGCCCGAACATAAAGTTGCCGGTCACCGAGACGTAGATGTTTGCCCATTCTTCGGAGTCCGGGAGTCGGTCGACAAGGAATGTGTCGTACCCCGTCCGGCAGGAGAGGTAATACCGACTACTCTCCCGGTTAACTCCTAAGAGGTACACTCCGAAGAGCTCCTCAACTCCGAAAGTCAGGTTGAACTGCCTCCTCAGTTCAACGATGCTCATAATGATTCGGTAGGAGTTTACTGTAAGCTGAGAGGAGGTGAGAGAAAAGGTTCGGAGGACTCGCCGGACAAACTGGTGAAGGGGGAATTAACCTGATCCCTCCCTCGGTGATCGCCATTAAAGGAAAAATCAACTCCCCTGGTCGGTGAGGGAGGGTCTTAAGGGTTGTTCTCAGGGAGAAGTCGGATCTCCACATCCGAGGGGATACTATAGACCCTTCTGAACTCGGCAAGGGCAGCCGGGGTCCCATTGAAATATTGGTGGAGGTAGGGGCATGGCCTCATCGGTCTCCTTCGTCCTCGGACTTCCTCCGGGGCGTCGGCAAATGGGCCCGGACCGTGGCCAGAGGTGCTAGGAGCTTCCATTTCTAAATGGGCAAAGGATGTAGCTGGGCGTAAGGGTCTGGAGGGGTCCGGAGGCTCGATGATGTCTAAAGGCAGTCGGTAAATAGCTTCGGCGCGACACTCCGCAAAGATTTCTTCAAGCTCGGCAGAAATGTTGCTACTGCTACTGTCCGAAGAGACTTCAATGACCATTCGCCCCTTCCTAGCAAAAAATGTGCAAAAACCCGTTAGCTATGTGCCCAGGGAAAAGTAGCACGACCTAGTAGTAAAAGGGGCGGAACGGTCATCACTCTTCGGAGCATTTCAGGGAATCTCTCCCCGGGGGAGGTCTCCGAGGCCAATATTTGTTCCTATGGCCTCGGGTTGAAGATTGGCCTCGGGAAGAATATAGGCCTCGGGTCGAGTTTGGGTCTCGGTAAAACTATGAACAACACAGAAAAACGCCCAGCACCGCCGCAGAACGGACAACGGCGAGCGGCGGAGCAGTCACGACGCATGAAAAATGTGGATCGAATTAAACAAAACTCGAAGAAAATGATCAAAACATAGAAACCAGACATTGAAGATCGATTTACCTGAGATTTGTGTCAAAGATCTGCTCCCAAAACGCTCGAAAAGCTCGATCAAAGGCTTGAAACAGAAGGCGGCGGCGGTTCGACTTCAGAAGCGGGGAGAAGATGGCCGTCTGTCCTCTGACCCATCTATTTATAATGGAGGAGATGGGAATCTGCGCGGGAAACGAAGCGTCGTGTACCGAGCCGTCAGATCTCTGACACGTGTAGCCATCGAAAGGTCAGAATTGAGGGGTCTGCACCGAGGACAGGCGCCGAACGAACGAACCATTGGTATAATGACGCGTGTCACCGAAGCAATGTTTCGTACTAATCAACTGACAGGGCACGTGCCGAGACAGCTTTACCATCCTGAGACCTCGGCGATTGCTGACACGTGGCTCTCCCTACCGGCGTAGGATGAGTGGAATTTACCGAGGAGAGCACTCTCACCAAGGCTTAATATTTCCCAGAGGGTATCAAGACCCAGAAGCAGGGATGCAAAGCTCCAGGGGCTTGAGGGGCTATTGTGGAGGCTTCGATTATGATCTCGGTAAATAGACTCCAGTTAACCGAGGACTTATAGTTGGTACTATCTGTGGTCAAATACAAGCGAGCCCTTGAAGTGACCCTCACTGGCATGGTGTTAACCCTCCTGTTAGTACTTCGGTTAATCATCGAGGCATACGATTCCGTTGAGATCTGGAAGGAATGTAACCAATCAGGAGGGGACCACGAGCGCCACGTGGCAGACAGGACCACCATGGACATGTGCTTCGTAACCGCCTTATCCAGTGCGTCACCTATGACGTCACCGAAGGCGGTTACCTAAGCGTGAATCCCACGCGCTTCCTTGGAGGCCAAGTAAACGTAGGTCTATAAATACGAAGGGATTCTAACCTAAAGAGGTACGCCACTTTACCCTAACCCTAGACCTAAACTTCTCTCCTTACATCTAACTTGATCGTCGGAGGGTCACTGGGCTTTTCCAAGCCCTAGTGACTGGTTGCAGGACCCCAGGCGGACGAGCGGAGCAACGGAAGAGGAGTATTGAGCCAGGCGAAGGTCCCTCCAAATCTGAACCCTTACAATTGGCGACTCCGCTGGGGATCTAGCCATCAATCCAACATCCTCACTCTTTCTTCTGCTCCATTCGACGGTTCCTGGTTCAAATATGGTCGAAATCGATGACGCTCACCACGGAGGAACCACCCACGGGCTTGGTTCCCTCGTGGATCACAGCCCGGCCTCCGGCGGAGCAGCCGCCCTGGGAAAAACTCACGTATCAATAGGAATCGACGCCGGAGGACCAGAAGCAGGTCCATCCTCCGAGCTTCATTCCTATGTCCGCCACCTCGAGCGGAAGATCGATGACCTTACGACTGCCTTGGAGCGCGACCGTCACATGAGGGATGAATTGGCAGAGATTAAACATCTCCTCCAAATCTCTCCATCTCATTCCTCCGGAAGCCGCGGCGGAAGAAAGGACCGTCGCACATCCCCTCGCAGTCATGAAGTCGGCCACCTGCTAGAACATAGGTCTCGCCCTTCCGCCAAAGATCGTCTCGAGTCACCCAGAGCAGCAGACACTCGAGCCCCAAGAGACGCATCGCACAGAGACCGTTCCCGCTCCCCCGTGCAACTTCGAAGGAGACCATCGGCCTTCGAAAGGCTCGGCGCCGGGAGTGTCTCTGCCTCCTCCACTCACTCGGTCCAGGTGGGCAAGACAGGCCGGGAATCTACCCCTAGCCTCACAAGGGCGCCCAGGGGAGATGACGGCCTTGTAGAGATCCAGACCAGGGGATACCGCGAGCGCCTAAAGGGCCCCGGAGCCAGAAGCCCCATCATCACAAACCCAGCCGGGGCACACAGCAGGAGCCCAATCACCGAGCGCCTCGAGCCCTCTGCTCGGGATAGCTACCGCCACCACCGCCAGGACCGCTTTCCCAGGAAATCGGTTAGTACTGCTCCTGATAAAAAGGAATATGAACGATTGGACAAACTTGTCCCCAAGAAGCGTACAGCGACTGAGCGTCCAGACGGTCCCGACCGTTCGATCCGACCTCATCGCGACGCACGACTTGCACGACTCACGACCTCTCCCTTTACGAGAGAGATCGACTCGGTTACCCCACCCAAAGGATTCACCCAACCCAAGTTTGCCAAGTACGACGGCAAGACCGAGGCGTACACCCACTTGGTTCAATATAAACTCGTCATGTCCTTGTTTCTTCGGAATGAACCCTCGGACGACGCCTTCTTATGCAAAGTGTTTCCTGCGAGTCTCGGTAACCTAGGTCTCACCTGGTTCAATCAACTCCCGGCTCGGTCAATCTCCTCATTTGACTCCCTCTGCGACGCCTTCATGGCTCGATTTGTAACAAGCAACAAACATGAGAAGGAGATCGACTCCCTCTTAGCCCTCCGCAAGAGAAGCGATGAAACGCTTCGGCAATACGCCGGTCGTTACTGGGAGCTGTTCAATAAAATAGAGGGCTGCGACGGCGTCATCTCTGCCCGAGGATTCAAGCTCGGTCTGACCTCCCAAGATGAGCAAGTTTATGACGACCTCGCTCGCCATAAGCCAAACTCAATGAAGGACCTCATGACTCGTATCGAAGGGTGGTGCCAGCTCATTGAATCGAAGGCAGAGAGAGGTATCGGGAAGCCGACCAGTTCAAAGGCAACAAACGCCTCGGTCTCCACACCGGTTCCCCCACCTGTCTCAACTCCAAAGAAGCAGGTTAATACCATCAAGCAGTCACCGAGAAGAGGACCGAAGCCCAGCGATTTCAACGCTGAAAAAACCGTCTTCACCATACCAATCTACCGAATCATTGACCAAGTAAAGGATCAGCCCTTTTTCTCCTTCCCAAATCAAAAGATGGGAACCGAAAACGGCAAAATCAAGAATCCCATTGTGCGTTGCAGCTACCACAGCGAACAAGGTCATTTCACCACAGCATGCAAGCCCTTCAAGGCATACTTGGAGCAACTTGTTGCTGCTGGCCACCTCGGCAACTTCATTGATCAAGAAAAGACAGCGGCTCGGGCACAAAGGACCGAAGCAAATACCGAGGAAGAAGTTCGAACAATCCATGTCATTCACGGTCCCTTAAACCCCGAAGCCGCCCGCATCATCCGAGCTGACCTAACCGAAGCTTCCTCCTCCAAGCAGGTCATGTTGGTCGATCCCGAACCAAAGCGCCCCAGAACCGACGACGGTTCCAAATGGACGATAACGTTTACCGAGAAGGATCTCGACCGCATCCAGCTCCCCCACAACGACGCTCTCGTGGTCACGCTACGCATCAGAACTTTCAATGTCCGACGCGTCCTCGTAGACCAGGGCAGCTCGGCCGAAGTAATGTACTACTCTCTGTTCAAAGAACTGAAGATACCCGACACCGACCTCCATCCCTCCGAAGTTCCTCTTATCAGTTTCAGCGGAGCTCCTGTCTGGCCCATCGGTACCATCACTCTTCCTGTTCGTGCCGGTTCGGTAACTCTGGAAATGGAATTTGTAGTAGTTGACGTCCCTAGCCCATACAACGCCATTGTCGGGCGCACCTGGTTGCATAGGCTCAAGGCAATTGCCTCCACCTATCACCAAGTGGTCCGCTTCATTGGCATTCATGGGCAATAGGAAGACATGTACGAAGATCAAACAGCAGCCAAGAAATGCTACATCAACGCCATCCGAAGTAACAAACAGACCTCTCGGATTAATCTCATTGAAGTCCCCAAAGCCCCAATCTTGGAAGACGTCGGTAGATTGCCCGACGACAAAACCGTTGAGGACGTGGCCACGATTCCAATAACCGATGACGGCTCCCGCTTCTTCCTTGTCGGTTCCTCACTTTGTGAAACCGAGCGGAATGAAACGATAGCTTTCCTCAAGCATAACATCGAAGTATTCGCTTGGACCCCATACGAGATGCCTGGAATCGACCCCTCCTTCATTTGCCACGAGCTCAACATCGACCGAGCCAAACGCCCGGTCTTGCAGAAGGCACGGCGGTCCTCCCCCCACCATTTCGAAGCAGTTATCGAAGAAGTAAACCGACTCCTGAACGCAGGGGCAATCAGGGAAGTTCAGTACCCTAAGTGGTTGGCCAACACCGTTGTAGTCAAGAAAAAGAACGGTAAGTGGCGAGTATGCATTGACTACTCAAACCTCAACGACGCCTGCCCAAAGGATTTCTTTCCACTCCCCCGTATCGACCAGCTCGTCGACGCCACCTCCGGTCACGAGCGTCTTAGCTTCTTGGATGCTTACCGGGGCTACCACCAGATTGCCATGAGCGAAGGCAATGTTGAGAACACGGCTTTCATTACCCCCCATGGCATCTTCGGGTACCTGGTTATGCCCTTCGGTCTAAAGAACGCCGGGGCCACTTTTCAGAGAATGATTACCAAGATGTTCGAAGCACTACTCGGCGACACAATGCTGGCCTACATCGACGACATGGTGGTTAAAGTTTGCGTGCCGGTGATCATCTTACCCACCTCACCGAAGTCTTTGAGATACTCAAGAAACACAAGCTCCGCCTCAATGCCGAGAAGTGCGTCTTCGGTGTTAGCTCCGGCAAATTCCTTGGCCACCTCGTCTCCCAACGCGGTATTGAGGCCGACCCTTCCCAGATCCTTGCTATCACTCAGCTCTCGGCCCCCCACAACAAGAAGGATGTTCAACGTTTGACCGGCATGGCCGCAGCCTTAAACCGATTTATAAGCCGCTCCTCGGATAAATGCCAGCCATTTTTCACACTTCTGAAAGGCAGCCGACGGAGCTTCAACTGGACAGAAGACTGCGACCAAGCCCTACAACAACTCAAGGAGTACATCTCCAAAGCTCCCCTCCTCGTCACTCCTCGGGACCAAGAGGACCTGTTCCTCTACCTTGTTGTCTCTCAGCACGCCGTCAGCTCGGTCCTCGTTCGACAGGAGAATCGGGATCATCAACCAATCTACTATTCAAGCAAGACAATGACTCCAGCCGAGACGCGTTACCTACCATTAGAAAAGCTCGTCCTTGCCCTTGTCTCAGCATCCAGGAAGCTTGCTCCCTATTTCCAGTCTCACCGCATCATCGTCCTCACTGAATTCCCCCTCAAGTCTCTCCTGCGGAAGGCCGACCTGTCTAACCGAATCTCACAGTGGGCCGTTGAGCTTGCAAACTTTGAAATCCACTTTCAGCCTCGGACAGCTATCAAAGCTCAGGTGCTAGCCGACTTCATCGCCGAGCTCACACCAACCAACACAAACGCTTCGGTTCCCACCCCAAGCACCGAGGCATCACTTCAGGCCAACCCTAGCACAGCATGGCAGCTCTTCCATGGAGATGTCTGGAAAATGTACGTCGATGGTGCTTCCAATAGCCGAGGCGCCGGTGCTGGCGTCGTCCTCCTCTCACCCTCCGGTATTCTGCACGAAAGCTCAATCTCTATTAACTTCCCGGCCTCCAACAACGAGGCCGAATATGAAGCATTAATCTCCGGACTCAAAACCGCCGAAGCCATTGGCATCGAAGAACTCGTGGTTTACAGTGATTCCCAATTGGTGGTCAACCAGCTCTCTGAAGAATATGAGGCTCGGGACGACCGCATGCGTACCTACCTCAGCGCCGCAGTCCAGCTCATTCAACGCTTCAAAGCAATCAGAGTCGAGCACATCTCCCGGGAACAGAACGCTCACGCCGACGCCCTTGCAGGACTTGCTTCGGCATGCTCATCCTCGGAACACCGTTCTATTTCCTTTGATTCCATTGACAAGCCCAGCTTCGAGCTTGAAGAATTAGACAAGGAGATACTCAACATAGAGCTCGGCCCAAGCTGGATGGACGAAATTGTCCTTTACCTAAGAGATGACTCTCTCCCAGCCGACAAAAAGGAAGCCCACCGACTCCGAAACAAAGCCGCTCTCTTCTGGCTCAACCCCAACGGCAAGCTTTACCGAAGATCATTCACCGGACCATATTTATTGGTTGCACACCCCCATCAAGTCCCGGGGATCATTGAAGAACTTCATGCTGGCGACAGCGGCTGCCACTCCGGTGGACGGTCCCTGGCCCACCGAGCCCTCACTCAAGGGTATTGGTGGCCAATAATGAAGAAGGATTCAGAAGAGTTTGTCAAGCGTTGCAAAAAGTGTCAGATGTTCGCTCCCATTATCCATCAACCGGCCCGGGACCTCAGCCCCCTCACCAGCCCCTGGCCCTTCTCCCAATGGGGCATGGATATCGTTGGAAAGCTCCCAGTCGCTCCGGGTGGATTCAAATTCCTCCTAACCGCAACTGATTATTTCTCGAAATGGGTCGAAGCCGAGCCCCTTGTCACCATTGAAGAAACAGACGTCATCCGCTTTGTATGGCGAAACATTATCTCCCGTTTCGGTGTACCGTTCGCCATAATTACGGACAATGGTAGGCAGTTTACAGGACAAAAGTACCGAGCCTTGCTTGACGAATATGGTATTAAATGGGACACTTCCACCCCGGCTTACCCCCAAGGTAACGGTCAGGCCGAGGCTGCAAACAAAGCTATTTCATCCGGGCTCAAGCGAAGACTCGAGTCACGACAGGGAAAATGGGCCGAAGAGCTACCTAGGGTCCTCTGGGGCTACCGCACTACTCCTCGGCGCTCCACTCCTCGGCGCTCCACTGGTCGCACGCCTTTCTCTTTAGCATTCGGCATGGAAGCGGTTATCCCTCTCCAAGTCGGACTCCCAACTATGCGCACTGAAAATTTCGAAGAGTCGGTCAATGATGGCAGCATTGCCTTGGACCTTGATCTAGCCGAAGAAGACCGGGAAAATGCAAGAATCAAGCTCGCTTCCTACCAACAAGAAGTCGCCAAGGGTTACAACCGGAGTGTCCGCCTCAGGTCATTTAAGCCCGACGACCTTGTATGGAAAAAGGTTGTGGAGAAATCCAAGAAGAGAAAGCTCATGCCCAATTGGGAGGGTCCCTACCGAGTCCTCAAACACCTCGGGTCGGGAAACTACAAGTTAGAAAAGTTGGATGGTTCCCCCATTGCCAAAACATGGAATGCTAACAACTTGAAGAAATTTTACGGTTAAAGCTCGGTTACCGAAGCCCTCTCAGTCTTTATTATGTTACGTTTTCTTTTAACAAATATGGGAGGCAATTTGCTTATGTATTAGCAGCACTTCAAGTATTGAATGAGAATTCCCTCTATTGGCACTATTCGTACAAATTTGAGTTTGGCTGTTTACATTACTTACTCGGTCCGTTCTTGCCCGGACCGTTTTATACCGACTTCAGGGATATTGCTCTACCGCAGGTGTTACCCTCGGGCATAATTCCCACCAAGTCATCATGGCCTCTTCTGTCATCTGGATTTCTGTCCACTCGCTTTAAGGATACTCGGCTTTTTCACCGAGCCCCTTAAACCGACCCGCCAGATGTTCCACATTGCTCGGACTCGCTGTGTTACGAACCTATGGCGCAGGCCGTACCCCTTCGTACCCTCGGCCTACGTCCCCTAGCAGCAATACGATCTCGCGTTCGCTCGCTAGACTCAAATCCATTAAAATGAACGGGCATACAAACCCAAAAGTTCATTAACTGCTCCTGATTCGGTCCTACCGACCCTCTTTAGAGCAGGGGCTGCGGATCTAAATCACTTTCTTGATTAAATATCTTTTTTCTTGATTGACAAAATGCTTCGGTTGATGCTTCGGTCACACTTGTTTTTACAAACTTAAGTTTCACCAAAGCAGGGGCATCATAACCTAGGGAGCAAGCCAATCATTCAAAGCATTCCAAAGATAAACATTCAAGAAAAGAAAGCATTCACAGAACTATGGGTTTGAACAAAAGTTACTGCTTCAATATCAAATATTTACAGAGCTCTGAACAGCAAACTCCTAAATGTCTGGAGCTGTCCAGTCAAAAGATGCAGAAACATAAAGGAAAAGAAGAAACTATCCTAAGAGTGAGGTTGGCGGTCGAACTGGTCCTCGGGTGCAGGGGCATTCGGATCAGCTTGGTTCCCAAGGCCTTGGTCCTCGGACGCCGGCTCCACCACCTCCTCTTCCTCTTCTGGAAGGACAAGCTCCTCGGGAGGCGCCTCGGGAAGGGTTCGAAGGTCGGAGTCCTCTGGGAGATTGAGCTTCCTCAATAAGGCTTCATGGCCGTACCGAAGGCCATCCAAGAAACGGTCTCGGTGCAGCTCGGCCTCGATCTCCCGAACCTGCTTTTTGTACTCTACTCCGGCGGCATCCCAGCCTTCATCGTAGCCCCTCTTCCTTGCGAAGTCAACCTCTGTGGCCCGGGTGACCCGCAGCGTGTTGGCATCCTCCTCGGCCTTGGCGGCTCTGGCTTCTGCCTCCACTCTCTCCCTGTCGCACCTTTGAAAGTCCGCCAGGTAAAGGTTGCATGTCTCCCGAGCCAGCTTGAGATCTTCTTCCTTCTGAGCCAGCTCCCGAGTAAGCTTGTCGCCCCTCTCCTCCTGCTCTCTGCATCGGTTATTGATAGCCAATGCCCGAGCTCCAGCCTGCAAACAAAGAAAACATGAGACTCAACCAAGTGCAAACCTCTAAAGATTTAAGAAAATAGAATGCAAATGATCGACTTACAGTGAAGAGGGCCTGAGCTATCTCGGCCGTTATGTCCTCGGTCAAGCCGGTGACAGCCCGGGCGTCCCTAGGAAGAATACTTCCTTGGAGCATCCCGAAGGCCACACCGAGGTTCTTGACGCTATCTGCGTGATGGATCGGCCGGCCAGCAAAGTGCTTGAACTCGGGAGCCCAGGGGAGTTCCCTTGGATTGACCCAAGTTCCTTCTTCCGCCCCACCGGTTCCCCCCCGGGGCTCCCCCTGCTCCTCGTCAATCAGGATCGTCTCCTGATCTCCGGCTCCCTCCTCCCGCCGGGGCCTTTTCTCCGAGGGCTCCTGTGGTGAGACAGGGGGCGCCCTTGAAGTCCCGGCACCAGGAGTACCGGGGACTGTCCCCCTGCCTCGGCCAGCAGGCCTTCGGCGCCTAAGATTCAAAACTTCTCGGGCACCAGTACCCGGCATCTCTGCACTCAAGCCGGTCCTCTCCGGTGTCTCTCGACTGATCTCCTCCCTTATAACCCCCCCGAGGAGCGGACGTGCTACCCTCGGCCTCCTCTCCTGCCCTCCTCTCTCCCCTTCCTGCTCCTCTGCCGGCTCTCCCTCCTCGGCCTCGTCCTCGGCCTGCCCGCGGTACCCCTTGCTGCCTCGGCTTCTTTTTCAGAAAGCACGTGTAGGTGGGGACGTACCCGAGTAGCTCTGGAGCGTACCGGCTGGTGATCGGGATGGTGTATGCTGCTGAAATACAGGCTCGGTCTGCCCTTTCCCGAAGCCGCTGAACAATTCCCTCAGCTGCAAGGCAAAACGAAAACAAATGATCAGCACAAGGTACGCAGAGCATAAGCAGAAAACATAAATATTTACAGAAGAGAAACTTCTACCGACCAGGAGCCCCGGTCCCGTATTGCACTCTCGTTGTGGTATCAGCGTTTTCTCCGGGCCCGAACATAAAGTTGCCGGTCACCGAGACGTAGATGTTTGCCCATTCTTCGGAGTCCGGGAGTCGGTCGACAAGGAATGTGTCGTACCCCGTCCGGCAGGAGAGGTAATACCGACTACTCTCCCGGTTAACTCCTAAGAGGTACACTCCGAAGAGCTCCTCAACTCCGAAAGTCAGGTTGAACTGCCTCCTCAGTTCAACGATGCTCATAATGATTCGGTAGGAGTTTACTGTAAGCTGAGAGGAGGTGAGAGAAAGGGTTCGGAGGACTCGCCGGACAAACTGGTGAAGGGGGAACCTGATCCCTCCCTCGGTGATCGCCATTAAAGGAAAAATCAACTCCCCTGGTCGGTGAGGGAGGGTCTTAGGGTTGTTCTCAGGGAGAAGTCGGATCTCCACATCCGAGGGGATACTATAGACCCTTCTGAACTCGGCAAGGGCAGCCGGGGTCCCATTGGAATATTGGTGGAGGTAGGGGCATGGCCTCGTCGGCCTCCTTCGTCCTCGGACTTCCTCCGGGGCGTCGGCAAATGGGCCCGGACCGTGGCCAGAGGTGCTAGGAGCTTCCATTTCTAAATGGGCAAAGGATGTAGCTGGGCGTAAGGGTCTGGAGGGGTCCAGAGGCTCGATGATGTCTAAAGGCAGTCGGTAAATAGCTTCGGCGCGACACTCCGCAAAGATTTCTTCAAGATCGGCAGAAATGTTGCTACTGCTACTGTCCGAAGAGGCTTCAATGACCATTCGCCCCTTCCTAGCAAAAAATGTGCAAAAACCCGTTAGCTATGTGCCCATGGAAAAGTAGCACGACCTAGTAGTAAAAGGGGCGGAACGGTCATCACTCTTCGGAGCATTTCAGGGAATCTCTCCCCGGGGGAGGTCTCCGAGGCCAATATTTGTTCCTATGGCCTCGGGTTGAAGATTGGCCTCGGGAAGAATATAGGCCTCGGGTCGAGTTTGGGTCTCGGTAAAACTATGAACAACACAGAAAAACGCCCAGCACCGCCGCAGAACGGACAACGGCGAGCGGCGGAGCAGTCACGACGCAGCAAAAATGTGGATCGAATTAAACAAAACTCGAAGAAAATGATCAAAACATAGAAACCAGACATTGAAGATCGATTTACCTGAGATTTGTGTCAAAGATCTGCTCCCAAAACGCTCGAAAAGCTCGATCAAAGGCTTGAAACAGAAGGCGGCGGCGGTTCGACTTCAGAAGCGGGGAGAAGATGGCCGTCTGTCCTCTGACCCATCTATTTATAATGGAGGAGATGGGAATCTGCGCGGGAAACGAAGCGTCGTGTACCGAGCCGTCAGATCTCTGACACGTGTAGCCATCGAAAGGTCAGAATTGAGGGGTCTGCACAGAGGACAAGCGCCGAACGAACGAACCATTGGTATAATGACGCGTGTCACCGAAGCAACGTTTCGTACTAATCAACTGACAGGGCACGTGCCGAGACAGCTTTACCATCCTGAGACCTCGGCGATTGCTGACACGTGGCTCTCCCTACCGGCGTAGGATGAGTGGAATTTACCGAGGACAGCACTCTCACCAAGGCTTAATATTTCCCAGAGGGTATCAAGACCCAAAAGCAGGGATGCAAAGCTCCAGGGGCTTGAGGGGCTATTGTGGAGGCTTCGGTTATGACCTCGGTAAATAGACTCCAGTTAACCGAGGACTTATAGTTGGTACTATCTGTGGTCAAATACAGGCGAGCCCTTGAAGTTACCCTCACTGGCATGGTGTTAACCCTCCTGTTAGTACTTCGGTTAATCATCGAGGCATACGATTCCGTTGAGATCTGGAAGGAATGTAACCAATCAGGAGGGGACCACGAGCGCCACGTGGCAGACAGGACCACCATGGTCATGTGCTTCGTAACCGCCTTATTCAGTGCGTCACCTTATGACGTCACCGAAGGCGGTTACCTAAGCGTGAATCCCACGCGCTTCCTTGGAGGCCAAGTAAACGTAGGTCTATAAATACGAAGGGATTCTAACCTAAAGAGGTACGCCACTTTACCCTAACCCTAGACCTAAACTTCTCTCATTACATCTAACTTGATCGTCGGAGGGTCACTGGGCTTTTCCAAGCCCTAGTGACTGGTTGCAGGACCCCAGGCGGACGAGCGGAGTAACGGAAGAGGAGTATTGAGCCAGGCGAAGGTCCCTCCAAATCTGAACCCTTACAATTGGCGACTCCGCTGGGGATCTAGCCATCAATCCAACATCCTCACTCTTCCTTCTGCTCCATTCGACGGTTCCTGGTTCAAATATGGTCGAAATCGATGACGCTCACCACGGAGGAACCACCCACGGGCTTGGTTCCCTCGTGGATCACAGCCCGGCCTCCGGCGGAGCAGCCGCCCTGGGAAAAACTCACGTATCAATAGGAATCGGCGCCGGAGGACCAGAAGCAGGTCCATCCTCCGAGCTTCATTCCTACGTCCGCCACCTCGAGCGGAAGATCGATGACCTTACGACTGCCATGGAGCGCGACCGTCACATGAGGGATGAATTGGCAGAGATTAAACATCTCATCCAAATCTCTCCATCTCATTCCTCTGGAAGCCGCGGCGGAAGAAAGGACCGTCGCACATCCCCTCGCAGTCATGAAGTCGGCCACCTGCTAGAACATAGGTCTCGCCCTTCCGCCAAAGATCGTCTCGAGTCACCCAGAGCAGCAGACACTCGAGCCCCAAGAGACGCATCGCACAGAGACCGTTCCCGCTCCCCCGTGCAACTTCGAAGGAGACCATCGGCCTTCGAAAGGCTCGGCGCCGGGAGCGTCTCTGCCTCCTCCACTCACTCGGTCCAGGTGGGCAAGACAGGCCGGGAATCTACCCCTAGCCTCACAAGGGCGCCCAGGGGAGATGACGGCCTTGTAGAGATCCAGACCAGGGGATACCGCGAGCACCTAAAGGGCCCCGGAGCCAGAAGCCCCATCATCACAAACCCAGCCGGGGCACACAGCAGGAGCCCAATCACCGAGCGCCTCGAGCCCTCTGCTCGGGATAGCTACCGCCACCACCGCCAGGACCGCTTTCCCAGGAAATCGGTTAGTACTGCTCCTGATAAAAAGGAATATGAACGATTGGACAAACTTGTCCCCAAGAAGCGTACAGCGACTGAGCGTCCAGACGGTCCCGACCGTTCGATCCGACCTCGTCGCGACGCACGACTTGCACGACTCACGACCTCTCCCTTTACGAGAGAGATCGACTCGGTTACCCCACCCAAAGGATTCACCCAACCCAAGTTTGCCAAGTACGACGGCAAGACCGAGGCGTACACCCACTTGGTTCAATATAAACTCGTCATGTCCTTGTTTCTTCGGAATGAACCCTCGGACGACGCCTTCTTATGCAAAGTGTTTCCTGCAAGTCTCGGTAACCTAGGTCTCACCTGGTTCAATCAACTCCCGGCTCGGTCAATCTCCTCATTTGACTCCCTCTGCGACGCCTTCATGGCTCGATTTGTAACAAGCAACAAACATGAGAAGGAGATCGACTCCCTCTTAGCCCTCCGCAAGAGAAGCGATGAAACGCTTCGGCAATACGCCGGTCGTTATTGGGAGCTGTTCAATGAAATAGAGGGCTGCGACGGTGTCATCTCTGCCCGAGGATTCAAGCTCGATCTGACCTCCCAAGATGAGCAAGTTTATGACGACCTCGCTCGCCATAAGCCAAACTCAATGAAGGACCTCATGACTCGTATCGAAGGGTGGTGCCAGCTCATTGAATCGAAGGCAGAGAGAGGTATCGGGAAGCCGACCAGTTCAAAGGCAACAAACGCCTCGGTCTCCACACCGGTTCCCCCACCTGTCTCAACTCCAAAGAAGCAGGTTAATACCATCAAGCAGTCACCGAGAAGAGGACCGAAGCCCAGCGATTTCAACGCTGAAAAAACCGTCTTCACCATACCAATCTACCGAATCATTGACCAAGTAAAGGATCAGCCCTTTTTCTCCTTCCCAAATCAAAAGATGGGAACCGAAAACGGCAAAATCAAGAATCCCATTGTGCGTTGCAGCTACCACAGCGAACAAGGTCATTTCACCACAGCATGCAAGCCCTTCAAGGCATACTTGGAGCAACTTGTTGCTGCTGGCCACCTCGGCAACTTCATTGATCAAGAAAAGACAGCGGCTCGGGCACAAAGGACCGAAGCAAATACCGAGGAAGAAGTTCGAACAATCCATGTCATTCACGGTCCCTTAAACCCCGAAGCCGCCCGCATCATCCGAGCTTACCTAACCGAAGCTTCCTCCTCCAAGCAGGTCATGTTGGTCGATCCCGAACCAAAGCGCCCCAGAACCGACGACGGTTCCAAATGGACGATAACGTTTACCGAGAAGGATCTCGACCGCATCCAGCTCCCCCACAACGACGCTCTCGTGGTCACGCTACGCATCAGAACTTTCAATGTCCGACGCGTCCTCGTAGACCAGGGCAGCTCGGCCGAAGTAATGTACTACTCTCTGTTCAAAGAACTGAAGATACCCGACACCGACCTCCATCCCTCCGAAGTTCCTCTTATCAGTTTCAGCGGAGCTCCTGTCTGGCCCATCGGTACCATCACTCTTCCTGTTCGTGCCGGTTCGGTAACTCTGGAAATGGAATTTGTAGTAGTTGACGTCCCTAGCCCATACAACGCCATTGTCGGGCGCACCTGGTTGCATAGGCTCAAGGCAATTGCCTCCACCTATCACCAAGTGGTCCGCTTCATTGGCATTCATGGGCAACAGGAAGACTTGTATGGAGATCAAACAGCAGCCAAGAAATGCTACATCAACGCCGTCCGAAGTAACAAACAGACCTCTCGGATTAATCTCATTGAAGTCCCCGAAGCCCCAATCTTGGAAGACGTCGGTAGATTGCCCGACGACAAAACCGTTGAGGACGTGGCCACGATTCCAATAACCGATGACGGCTCCCGCTTCTTCCTTGTCGGTTCCTCACTTTGTGAAACCGAACGGAATGAAACGATAGCTTTCCTCAAACATAACATCGAAGTATTCGCTTGGACCCCATACGAGATGCCTGGAATCGACCCCTCCTTCATTTGCCACGAGCTCAACATCGACCGAGCCAAACGCCCGGTCTTGCAGAAGGCACGGCGGTCCTCCCCCCACCATTCCGAAGCAGTTATCGAAGAAGTAAACCGACTCCTGAACGCAGGGGCAATCAGGGAAGTTCAGTACCCTAAGTGGTTGGCCAACACCGTTGTAGTCAAGAAAAAGAACGGTAAGTGGCGAGTATGCGTTGACTACTCAAACCTCAACGACGCCTGCCCAAAGGATTTCTTTCCACTCCCCCGTATCGACCAGCTCGTCGACGCCACCTCCGGTCACGAGCGTCTTAGCTTCTTGGATGCTTACCGGGGCTACCACCAGATTGCCATGAGCGAAGGCGATGTTGAGAACACGGCTTTCATTACCCCCCATGGCATCTTCGGGTACCTGGTTATGCCCTTCGGTCTAAAGAACGCCGGGGCCACTTTTCAGAGAATGATTACCAAGATGTTCGAAGCACTACTCGGCGACACAATGCTGGCCTACATCGACGACATGGTGGTTAAAGTTTGCGTGCCGGTGATCATCTTACCCACCTCACCGAAGTCTTTGAGATACTCAAGAAACACAAGCTCCGCCTCAATGCCGAGAAGTGCGTCTTCGGTGTTAGCTCCGGCAAATTCCTTGGCCACCTCGTCTCCCAACGTGGCATTGAGGCCGACCCTTCCCAGATCCTTGCTATCACTCAGCTCTCGGCCCCCCACAACAAGAAGGATGTTCAACGTTTGACCGGCATGGCCGCAGCCTTAAACCGATTTATAAGCCGCTCCTCGGATAAATGCCAGCCATTTTTCACACTTCTGAAAGGCAGCCGACGGAGCTTCAACTGGACAGAAGACTGCGACCAAGCCCTACAACAACTCAAGGAGTACATCTCCAAAGCTCCCCTCCTCGTCACTCCTCGGGACCAAGAGGACCTGTTCCTCTACCTTGCTGTCTCTCAGCACGCCGTCAGCTCGGTCCTCGTTCGACAGGAGAATCGGGATCATCAACCAATCTACTATTCAAGCAAGACAATGACTCCAGCCGAGACGCGTTACCTACCATTAGAAAAGCTCGTCCTTGCCCTTGTCTCAGCATCCAGGAAGCTTGCTCCCTATTTCCAGTCTCACCGCATCATCGTCCTCACTGAATTCCCCCTCAAGTCTTTCCTGCGGAAGGCCGACCTGTCTAACCGAATCTCACAGTGGGCCGTTGAGCTTGCAAACTTTGAAATCCACTTTCAGCCTCGGACAGCTATCAAAGCTCAGGTGCTAGCCGACTTCATCGCCGAGCTCACACCAACCAACACAAACGCTTCGGTTCCCACCCCAAGCACCGAGGCATCACTTCAGGCCAACCCTAGCACAGCATGGCAGCTCTTCCATGGAGATGTCTGGAAAATGTACGTCGATGGTGCTTCCAATAGCCGAGGCGCCGGTGCTGGCGTCGTCCTCCTCTCACCCTCCGGTATTCTGCACGAAAGCTCAATCTCTATTAACTTCCCGGCCTCCAACAACGAGGCCGAATATGAAGCATTAATCTCCGGACTCAAAACCGCCGAAGCCATTGGCATCGAAGAACTCGTGGTTTACAGTGATTCCCAATTGGTGGTCAACCAGCTCTCTGAAGAATATGAGGCTCGGGACGACCGCATGCGTACCTACCTCAGCGCCGCAGTCCAGCTCATTCAACGCTTCAAAGCAATCAGAGTCGAGCACATCTCCCGGGAACAGAACGCTCACGCCGACGCCCTTGCAGGACTTGCTTCGGCATGCTCATCCTCGGAACACCGTTCTATTTCCTTTGATTCCATTGACAAGCCCAGCTTCGAGCTTGAAGAATTAGACAAGGAGATACTCAACATAGAGCTCGGCCCAAGCTGGATGGACGAAATTGTCCTTTACCTAAGAGATGACTCTCTCCCAGCCGACAAAAAGGAAGCCCACCGACTCCGAAACAAAGCCGCTCTCTTCTGGCTCAACCCCAACGGCAAGCTTTACCGAAGATCATTCACCGGACCATATTTATTGGTTGCACACCCCCATCAAGTCCCGGGGATCATTGAAGAACTTCATGCTGGCGACAGCGGCTGCCACTCCGGTGGACGGTCCCTGGCCCACCGAGCCCTCACTCAAGGGTATTGGTGGCCAATAATGAAGAAGGATTCAGAAGAGTTTGTCAAGCGTTGCAAAAAGTGTCAGATGTTCGCTCCCATTATCCATCAACCGGCCCGGGACCTCAGCCCCCTCACCAGCCCCTGGCCCTTCTCCCAATGGGGCATGGATATCGTTGGAAAGCTCCCAGTCGCTCCGGGTGGATTCAAATTCCTCCTAACCGCAACTGATTATTTCTCGAAATGGGTCGAAGCCGAGCCCCTTGTCACCATTGAAGAAACAGACGTCATCCGCTTTGTATGGCGAAACATTATCTCCCGTTTCGGTGTACCGTTCGCCATAATTACGGACAATGGTAGGCAGTTTACAGGACAAAAGTACCGAGCCTTGCTTGACGAATATGGTATTAAATGGGACACTTCCACCCCGGCTTACCCCCAAGGTAACGGTCAGGCCGAGGCTGCAAACAAAGCTATTTCATCCGGGCTCAAGCGAAGACTCGAGTCACGACAGGGAAAATGGGCCGAAGAGCTACCTAGGGTCCTCTGGGGCTACCGCACTACTCCTCGGCGCTCCACTCCTCGGCGCTCCACTGGTCGCACGCCTTTCTCTTTAGCATTCGGCATGGAAGCGGTTATCCCTCTCCAAGTCGGACTCCCA